>QTSX02006535.1:0-219607 GCA_014839935.2 Entomophthora muscae | reverse complement strand
TGTTGACTAAGGTTTGATCTGCACCCAAGTCCAGGAGTGCTGAGCCTGTGTAACTGCAAAATAAGAAAGGGTAAGACATCAATTTATTGGGATGTCTGGCAATGATGTAACCTAAAGTTTCTATTCCTCCTCTAGAAGAAGATATCACTGATACCCCCTCAACTCCTATGGTAATGGTGTTATCTCCCTGGCCTGCTTGCCCCCCTTTCCAGCTTTCTCTCTCAATTATGAGCAAGCTTGTGCCACTGCCCGCTCCCTCCTTCACACAGGCACTGTGGCCATGCACTCTATCCCTGGTCTCTGTCTCAGGTATGCTTCCAAAGACCTGTATTCCTTCCTCTTGGACATTGGTCTTTGCCCCGCGCTGATGGAATTGATGGATACTATTGGTATGTTAGTTAACCAGTTTATCCAACCTCCCTGGTTCATCATCAATTGGTGCTAGGATCTTAGAACCACTTTTGACTGCTGTAGCCACCACTGTCTCAAACAACCATGCACAAAATATGGCCTATCAAGAATGGTTCCATAGCCTCTTTGCTTGTATTTCAGATAACCAGTGCAACTTGCTGGCTTCCCAGAAGTACTTAACCTTGTCGTTGAACTCCCTTTGCTCCTTGCTCCCTGGATATATCAAGTACCAACTGTGAAAAATGGATGATCACCAAGCTACATGGTGTGGACAGATAGACACAACCCTTCTAAATTACCATCAGGATTTTGAGACTTTGGTTACCAAGCTCAACCAATTTTGAGAGCATGTTAATTCCCAACTCAAGTTGTTTGAAACCCAGGTTGTTACTTGGGGCCACCATCTGCTCCAATAATATGGTCTGGATAAGGCTGCAATAGGAGAAACTCTGTACCAAGTACAAAATTACGTGGATGATAGAGTAGTATCCATCAAGGTGACACCTCCCGCTCCTCCTTTTGAGGACCCGTCTGACTTTGAAGCCAAGGTATAGGAAGCCATAGCTGAGCTCAAAGCTACCACTTGGCGTCAATCTGCTGTTCAGAACTCCACTCCAGTAGAGCCTATGCCTGACCCTTGCATTGCCTTGCTAACCAACTAAGTAGCTACTTTGCAAGGAGAGATTAAATATTTAAGACAACACCTCTCTGAACCAGATGATTTGTCCTCCAATTCTGATGGCAAAGGGGAGATGAGGTCACTGGTACTCCTAAACCTAGCAATCATAGGTGCTTTCCTGGCTTAGAAGGCCAACCCTGTGTCAACTGTGCCCTTGCCTTAGATCAGCTAGCAGAAGTAACAAATGACATTGCTTATAGGCAAGACACACTGGAAAGGGAGATAAATAACCTCTTTTGCTTGGCAGAGATGATAAATGGACAGGTTACCTCTTTAGCTACTCAAGCAACTTTCCTGGTCACTTATATCAATGATATTGTTGGGACAATTACAGTGCAACAGATTAGGATCAATGAATTAGGGGCTGCTGCCGCTATCACCAGAGATATCAGTGGACAGAACAGTTCTACACTGGATACCCTGAAAGAGAGCCTTCAACTTATCTGGGCTAGACAACCTGATGCCAAATCTGAGTTTGAGGGCAACCCCTACATCAATGTCCTCAACCCAGGTGACAACAGTCAGTCCACCTCATTTTCATCAATCCCAACTATAAGCCTTCCTTCAAGCAGATATTTGATCCCAAAACCTCCACCATTTCTGCCTTCCTGACCATTTACAAGACAACTATGCATAGAGCTACTGACAAACTAAAAAAGGAACATATTCTTAACTGCCTGCATCCTACGTGCCAAGAAGTTGTGATCTCCAAAATCCCTTCCATTATCACTTGGGAGGACATGAAACGCCTCCTGATTGAAGAATTTGGAGGAGATCTCAGCTTGTAGGCCAAGAAAGATGCATTTATACACATTGCCTTTAAACCCAAGGAAACTCTGGTTGAATTTGCTGATTGCTTCTATATTGAAGGACAACACTTAATCACAAGCTGTCATTTAACTCCCTGTGAAGCTTAGACAGCATGTTTGAACGCTTTGAAGGTGAATCAGCTTCTATGCCTATACTTTAAGGCGCACAAAGCTTCTTTTACGTCCATGAAGAGTATTAAGCCCCTCTTGCAAGACATACATTTGACCCACAGGGGTACTGTGGTACGTAAAAATAAGGCCAACAATGCTTGAATCACCTCTTGTACTCTGCACATTAGGATTCTGAGATCAAGTGAACAGCCTAAGAGACAAGGATGTCACAATTGCGGCCAAATAGGGAACCGCTTGTGTACCTGCACCAACCCTCAGGTAGAGGATTAAAACCCAAAGGAGCAGGAGGGAAAAGAGAGGTCAGCTTAGAGGCAGAGACTCTCTCTGCTGACCAATCTCCCCCTTCTCCTCCTGATCCTCCCTCTACAAGGAGTCCCCCTATTGGCTGGCCCTACTATCCTTCACCTGTTCCACAATCTTTCTAGTGATTCTGAACCTGAAGATTCTGACTACAATGAATGAGATAGTTATAGCTACTCTGTGTTGGCTGTCCCAGAAACTGTGTTAGTCCCTTACAAGCTTTTCTCAGGAAGAACCATGACTACATCTTGTCCACCTTCTAGTGAAGCCAAGACAATAGTGGCTTGCCCTTATCTAGCCCAGGCTTGTCAACCTCCTGTCTTGGTAGAATCTTCTAAAGAAGCTACTGAACTAGCAGAAGCTTTCTTTCAGAATGTGGCCGTATCTCTCCCTTTGCAGACTGTGTATAAGGAAATTCCTACCTTATAATACATGTTAGCCAAGTGAGAGAAAGAGTTGGAAGCTGCACAGGACGTTCTGGCTGTCTTGCCCCCTTTGGAAAAGATACTACCTGTGTGGAAGTGTCAATCCAAAAGGTTAAGATCAAGGCAATTCTGAACACGGGCTCTCCAGCCAATATGGTATCAAACAAGCTAATGAAGAAGCTCTTGCTGGCCCCTGACCTCAACTACACTCAATAATATGGTACTTCTGGCATGGCTCAAACCCAAGCCATTGGTGCCTACTCCGCTCTGCCAATGAGGTTTGAGAAGCTTCTTATTACGTCCCCTGATGTTGTCCTAGAAAACAAAAGCTATCACTTCCTGGTTGGTATGCAGTTTCTCCAAGAGTATAATGGGATTTTAAACCTTCAAGATGGTTATCTATTGCTCTCAGGATATGAAGTCTCTTTAGTTTTTTAAGAACCTCCACACTTACCAGGCAAACACCTTAAGACTTGTGTGCTAGAGTACCCCACAGGTATCTTCTTGCTCAAGTACAGAACTCATTCCTCCAATATGTGTTCCCCTCCTCCTTCCTGTCCTGCAGAAGAAGGTAAGCTTCTTCTTTCACTGCAGCTATTACCATTCATAAGACTCTAAAGTTATTATAGACTCCCACATATCTTATGAACTATCTAAGAAATCATTCATGGAATTATACTCTCCTGAGTCTCTCAGCCTCAAAGAGCCTCAATTAGCCCTGAGTTCTTAGACTGAACTCATAAGAAGTCTGTACAGTTGCTGCTAGCTAACCTGACTGCTTTTCCTATGCAATTATTGCAGGGCCAAGTTGTAGGGAACAGCCGCATACTAGGGGCAGAACAGGTGGCTTCCCTCTACCCTTTTGGAACTTTCAGCAACTTCAACCTACCTGAAGAAACCCCTCAGGTTCTCTCCCTGTTCACTGCTGCTGACTTCCCACAATTGTCACCCATTCAATAAAAGGATGTTCTGGATTTACTTGACTAATTCAGAGATATCTTTGCCTTGGCACTTACAGAATATGGCCTAGCCAAAAGGGGCATCCATCAGATTGATACTGGTGATGCGCCGCCTTTCCGTGCCAAGCCATACCGCCGTAGTAGGGTAGAGGATGCCCAAGTTTTGAAGGAGCTTAAGCAGATCTTAGATGCTGGGATCTTGGCTCCCTCTCAGAGCACTTGGGCCTCTCCCTTTTTGATCCTTAAAAAGAAGGACAGATGCCATTGAATTTTAATGGACTATTACCATCTAAACTTGCTCACAAAGAAGGACTCATACACATTGCCTAGGATTGACAATGCTCTCAGACAACTAGGAGGCTCAAAATTCTTCTCTGCTATGGATCTAGTGTCTGGTTATTTGCAGGTTAATTTGTCTCCAGAAAAACGGGAAAAGGCTGCCCATATCACTTTGGAAGGCCTCTATGAACCCACTTGCATGCCCTAAGGGCTCTACAACGCCCCAGCTATGCTTCAAAGGGCTATGGACTCTATTCTACGGGATCTGAAGCTCTCCTGTGTTCTAGTATATCTTGACAATATCACTGTGTTCATCTCCACCTTTACTGATAATTTGGATCACCTCAAAGCTGTCTTCCTCAAGATTTGAAAAGCTGGATTGAAGCTCAAACCCTCCAAGTGCTCCTTCTTTAAAGAGTGACTCAAATTTTTGGGCCATGAGGTCACTCAAACTGGAATACACCCCATGAATAATAAGTTGGAAGTCATTGACAAGATGCTACCTCCCACAAATCTACGGGAGGTCCCAGTATTTCTTGGTATGATGGGGTACTATTGACAGTTCATCCCTGATTTTACTGAATTAAGCAAACAACTTGTACAACTCCTCAGCAATGTACTATTTGAGTGGACTAATAGTCAACAGCAATCCTTCAAGGCACTGAAAGCCAAGCTAAAAGAGGCTCCCATCCTTGTCTACCCTGACTATGATAAGGAGTTCATCTTGTACACTTACACTAATGGAGTAGCTGTGGGTGCCATCCTATCCCAACTTGAAAATGAAGGCGTGGACTGACCTGTGGCCTATTCTTTGCAAGTCCTCAACAAACATGAGAAGAACTTTAGTGTCATAGAAAAAGAATGCTTGGCAGTTTCACATGCAGTGAAACAGTTACAGCACTACATCTACAGGACCCACTTTACCGTAGTTACTGAACACTCTTCCCTTAAGTGACTGCAGCAATTAAAGGAGCCTGAAGGTCAGTTAGCATGTTGAGCCCTGCGCTTGCAAGGATACAATTTCACTGTGGTACACTGTCCTGGTGCATAAAACCAGAATGCTGATGGTTTGTCAAGGATGCCTATCCTAGCTATCAATCCTGCAGATCCTGATTGCTTATACAAGTTGATAGGGTACCCTGACTCCTGGACCACTGAGCCAGAAGACATCCACTTGGCACTGCAGGCCCTGTCAAAGGATACTGTGACTCAAGGTAGACAATTCTTCAAGAAGGTCAATAATGCCTATTTGCTCTACGTCTGCCCCAGTATGAGAATAGCCATCATCCTCCAAGCTCACATTGATACTAGACATGGGGGCATAGCAAAAACTTATGACTGGTTGTGCAAGAACTTCTATTGGGAAAACATGAGCCTCCTAATCCCTTATATCCTTGCCTCCTGTCATTTTTGTCAGCTCCAACGCCCCAGACTTTCACAACATCAGTTCAAGATCATCTCCCCTAAGCATGCCTTCCACACTGTGAGTATTGACGCTGTTGGGCCCCTCCCTTGCTCTAGGTCTGGGTGTCAATTCATCTTGGTAGCCGTAGACCATTTTAGTAAATGGGTCAAAGACAGAGCAACCAAGGATATAACCACCAAGACCACTGCAAATTTCTTGTTACAAGATATCTTCTACCGTTATAGTTGCCCTCAAGTCCTGCTTTCTGACAATGGGACCAACTTTAATGCCCGCCTCATTACATCTATTATAGAAGCTATGGGCACACACCAATCCTTCTCTGTGCTGTATAACCCTTCAACCAACAGGACTGTTGAACAAGCAAATTCCTCCCTTGTGTCCATCATAAAGAAACTTACCCTCTCTGATGCCGCCATATGGGATATATTCCTCCCTGCTGCTCTCTTTGTGTATTGGCTTAGTAGACATCAAGTCTCTGACCAGTCTCCCTTTGCCATGCTGTACGGGTGTGAAGCCACAGCTCCCTCAATCTTAGGACCCCCCTTTGATCAAAGATGATGTGTCTGCTGATCCTGAAGCTCATGTTAAATATTTGACTAATTGTATCATTGACGTTCAGGCTACAGCCTATTCTACTGATTATAAAGTCAAAGCTTTAGAACTCTCACCCTCCAATGCTTCCAGAGTCCCCCTCCCTGAGTACCAAGTAGGTGACCTAGTCCTCTATTATCAAAATTGTACTTGAGGCCGTGCCCATAAGCTAGACTCCCTCTGGGTTGGACCTTATGAAGTCACCTACAAGAAGGGTGTTGAGTATACTATTAAGCTACTGTTCTCTGACCGTCCTTTTTCCTGGGTTCATCCCAAATTCCCCCTCAAATATCAACTCCCTGTGTCAAATCTTGAGGGGGGATATGTCGTAAATTGGGCAATTAATGCTATTTTGATATGGCCTTTGAATATTGATAGTTGCAAAGATTTGACTGGTTTTGCCTTCGAGTTCGGAAATTCCTTGTCTTCTGCAAATGGGTCTGGTTCAATATCCACCCATTTCAGATTATTGTACTGCCTTTTTCTGATCCTGGTGTGACCTCACCCCAAAAGTGACTCCCTCTGCCACTCTGTCTACCTAATGAGTGATCATCTGCCCTTGTCTACTATTTAAGTAGAATCATTTCTCCTAATAAAGACAAGTTTATCCACATTTGTGTTGGTTTTAGTAATCTTCAAGCTTTTAATTTCCTTTTTGCCAAAAGGGATCCTTCATCTTATATTCCAGGAAATTAAGGTACATGTCCTTAATTTTGCCCTGAAGGCTAACACAAGGCTAGCTTTGAACCTCAAATCTTTCATTATAAAGATTTCCCGCTGTTTCCTCCTGAATGATATCCCCAGGAGCCAAACACATCATAATTTAACTGCAACAGATATGCAGCCTCCACACTAATGAAGTTTTTCAGAAGCATCAAATTCAACAGAATTGTAGGCCAGAAGGTAGTTTAACCATTATCAATGCTACCAAAAAACACTAATTAACCAAAAAGAATTTATTTGCTGAAAATGAAGCAACCTCAGCAGGATCTTGCTTCACCTCAGTGGCCTGAACTGCAGCTACAGAGGCAGGATTCTCATGAAAATAACGCTCAATCATTTACTGAACTTCTTCAGGAAGAACAGATGATTCTAATCAATAGGGACTAAAGGCATCTCTTTAGATTTGACAACCAACAACTTAGTGGGGAGGAAGTGCTGGAGCATAGCCAAAGAGCTTTTGGGAGATGATGCAACTTCCACTTCATCCATATCTGCAGGTTTTTCAGAATTGCTAAATGCAGATGAGAAGATGCACAAAAATAGCACTCTTTGCCAGGTCTAGACAAAGTTACTGTGGGACATACACTAGAAAATCATGAACATGCAGTGGGTTTGGCTTCAATCACCAAAACATCTTGATTGGTAGCAGACAGATTTGAGACCAGAGAAAGAATTCGGCTTACCAGGGCCTCAGTTGTGATTTTTCAAAATCCCAAACTTCCAAGTCATGGGCAGTCTGATCAACTGCTAACCACAACACTGAGAGCTTATTAACTTTAGGGACATCAATTGTGCACCAATAAGCAAGAAACTGAGGAAGGAATATCAACAGCAAACTTGTAACCTGATGGAAGGCGTACAACTTATGATATACTTTGAGCTCCTCAATACAGACACATGCAGTATTCAACAAAGGGTACAAAGATGCACTTTCAGTTAAAACACGTGGATTGTGCTCCACCACAGACAACAACCATTCACGCACATCCAACAAAACTTTTGTCATTGCATGGTAAACCTGGGACTTGTGACTGAAGGTAGAGCCAGCATAAGATGATAATGCCAACACAAATTCACACAAAAGTTTTGTCAATGAGTGGAGCAGGATAATAATCTGGACTCCAAAACAACATAACACGGCTGTGACTGTACAACAGTCACTTTTGAGTATTTAGCTAAATAAATACTCCAAAATATAAAGATGTTTGGTTTTTTTGTTTATTTCATATAGATAGGTTTGACAGGAATTCTTCCTATAAAGATTTCTGGAAACTGGGTATCTATATTTGGTAAAAGAATAGAATACATGTTATTAGTTAGACTGTACTAACTAGCAAAATTGAGGCAAGATTGGCTGAGTCAATCTTGGGGACTAGGTGTCTTGCAAACATTTTATTTAACTCTGAAGGTTAATTAAAGAATCCACGGACGTGATTTATAAGGATTTAATCATTGGATCAAAATGTACTTGACTGTGTCAAGTAAAGACTAGGTGTCTTTAAACCAAGTTGATTAGTCACTTAGGTTAATCAGTTTAATTGACAGGGCATCAATTAACCAACAAAAACTGACTACATGCAAAGGTACATGGTTATTCAGATTTGATCAGCTAGTTCCCAGTTGGATCATTAATAGCTGAGTTTTGGGATGTGTATATTCCACAGGGATTTGGCGCCGGGAGCTGAGGAAGCTCCATGTTGAATCAATACATTAAAACAAAAGGTGTCATGTGATTCCTTTTTATTGTAGGTACATTCTCATAGGTTAAGAAATGTGGGAATCTTTTAGGTAAAGATAGAGGTTTGGATGACTTGAATGTCATAGACCACCTGATGAATCAAAGGTTGATTCAGAAACTGGAGGGGTTTTCAGCTAAATATGCCCCAAATAGTATATAAGCAAAAACAGCTAAATTTTAATAAAGATATATTATCAATTTTGACTATTTCCCCTCAACTACTTTTTCAATTATTATGTCTTCTTTGTTATCTTTTGAAAGAGCAAAATTTGGAGTACTTCACATGGAAACCACTGCTGCCAGGGAAGAAGTTCCTACAAGTTTGCTGAAGGAAGCTTGGGAAATCTTGGAAGTCACCAAGACTGTGCCTGAAGAGGCTTTGGTGGAAGTAAAAGCTGAGTTCAAAGAGTTATGCTCTGATTACTTTGCAAAAGAAGGGACTCCTGCTCAAGGAAACTAAATCTAGGTGTGGGATTCTTGGAACCTGTTAATAGGATTTGAAAAAAGTTTACAACAGGTGAACGTCAAGGCAAACCATGAGATTGAGGCCCTAAGAGCAAGAGAGAAAAAGTGTATTGAGATAATGGCTAGATGGCGGGATGACAATAAAGTGTTGTCTCATAAAATTGCCTCCCTGGAGGCCAAAATCATCAAAATTTGTCACAGGAAGGTTATTTCAATAAGAGTCAGCAAGGGAGGGATAATGGTAAGTTGGTCTGGTTGGACCTGGATCCCTCACAGCAGTAGAACCAGGAAACAGATGAACCAGTCTCAACCACTGCCACCAGGAAGGAAACCACAAATTAAAGAACAGCCCAAACTGTCAGGATTCACCTTCATTTATAGCTGATATTCCTTCAACCATTCTTATTTTGGGTTACTTTACTCCAAACTATCTAGGATTACTTAACTAATTTATCTTCTCACACTCTGCATCATTGATCCTCTTTTTCCTCCCTTACCTTTACTACATTTGGATTTAATATTATGCCTTTCCCAAGCCTTTTATTAATCTAAGAGTGGTTAATGGTTGTTTTCAAAATCACCCTACCTTTCTGCTACATAATTTGAGCCCTGGAACTATACATCAAGTCAGTTATTTGGTTTTCAAACAATTTACCTTTCATTAATTTCTTGATTATGCGTTTTTCAAGCCTCTAACCTAGTTTTTCCTTCCTTTTTTCTTGCTTTAAACTGACTCAGCACTTGCTGTAACTGTCTTCTCCTTCCAAAATCTCCTTTATGCTAGCTTAAAATTTTAAAGTTAGTTTTAAGCAGTTAGTCTACAAACCATTTTTCTTCTTTCCAATGGTCAGTTAACCTATATAGGTTAAATCTTTATTTCCAATCTGCACCTCACTTTCCCAAGCTCAATAAAAAATCTTGGTTTAACAGTCTCAACAATAAGTTGAGATTGCTTGACTAACACCCCAACAGGTACTTGTTAGGATTTGTGGATTGTGTTTTCTTAGCAATTTTTACTTTTTTGCTTC
This sequence comes from Entomophthora muscae, assembly GCA_014839935.2. NCBI lineage: Eukaryota > Fungi > Entomophthoromycota > Entomophthoromycetes > Entomophthorales > Entomophthoraceae > Entomophthora > Entomophthora muscae. Next base: position 209,642 of record QTSX02006535.1, on the reverse strand, counting down.
TTAACTTCTCCCATCTTAGTTTTATGATTCCATTTGATTATCTTTTCCACCAGTTAGGCAATTTATATAGTGGAACACACTATTTAATTGTTGATAGCTTTAAACCTCCAGCTAGTGCTGATCATTACCCTGACTTATAAATTGATTTCTTAAATCAATCTTCAGTCATTAAGACTGTTCTTTATTTCATTTTCTTAGGTTTAATAAATTGTCTTAGTCCCTACTGTACTTCCTATAAACTTTTAGGAGCTTTAGTGCAGTTAATGTTGCAAACCTTACCTACCTTTTATACTTAACCAATATTAATATTCTTGGGTTAAAAGCTTTTATTTACAATAATTTACCCCAAGCCTTCAGACCTTACACAAACTGAATGATCAAGAAGAAGCTGATGCAGATGAACATGGTAATTGCGGATATCTTGATGGAACAGGAGAAGAGAAACACAATTTTGTGACAAACTGCTTCCAAAAACTCAGATGTAGAAGAGTTGAGCAATGTGAAGAAAATAGTCAGATATTAAGAAGCAGTCTCCATGTGGTGGGGAATTGCCACCCAAATCCACATAGAATTGATGATTAACCACCAACGCGGCTTCAAATACCACATTGTAAAAGTTAAAAAAGATACACTAGGATTAAGAAGAATATTAATCCTAACCAAAAAAGTCCTAGATAAATTGCCTGAGAGAAAATCAAGGTGTTGTCAGCATATAATTCTGAAAATTGAGATGGTGCAAGTGTCTCAGCTTCATATAAAGTAGGGAAAACTCTGAGATTTGATAAATTGGTTTAACATTGGGAGGAGACAACAATGAAGTGCCAACAGCGGGACCCCATCTTCCTGTAATAATTCAACTGAGAATCAAATTATAAGGGATGTAGCGCAGCAGGACAACTGCAGGATGCATGATGAAAGAAAGTTAGACCAGGAGAATATTGATTTTATTTGATTAAAAATTTTAGGGAGGACTCAACTCTTAAGAGTTGAATAGTGAAAATTTTCCCATATATATCAAAATTTGACTAAGAAATACCACCTGGATCCTTGGCTCCTATTTATTCTGTATTTTCAAGTGAGTACCTAGTCCAGTTTGCAAAGAACCCTTGTGTGACCAACTTCTGACAACCGTGCTGATAAATAAGGCTGTATTGAGTGACTCTCAGATTAAGTTTATTTATCAGCGTCAGCTAGCAATGGGGAATCAAATCCAAATTGCAAACTGGAGTGGCAGTAACACATTTTTGATCAACTGTTTGATTTAAATCTGTCAAATCAGTTAATTTAGTTAGAGGCTTTTCAAGCTTTCCAACTTGGGCAAATAATTCCTGGAATTATGGAATCTATTGTGACACACGGCAAGAGGAACAGGAAAGCAGAGTGCAGAGATGCATACAAGGAGACCAAGACATAAAACAAGGAGCTCAAGACTTGGCAGCTCAAAATTTCCCCTTCAAAACACGCTACAATTAAGAAGGTTTATAAGGAGATCTTCCCTCTGATGCAAATAAAAGCCAATATTGACATTTATTCTCCTTTCTTGTGACATAGAACTTCCCTTGTGATAATAATTTTGGAGCTTTTCAAGAGGATGAAGAGGCATAATGTTAGTCTTTTAACTCATAGAAAACTCCTGATTGAGAAATGAGTAAAGCAGTGCAAATGATCTTGAGATCTGGGATAAAATTATACCAAAGATTATCATTCAAAAAGACCCCCTAGATGATGGAGCTGTTGTGAAGCCTATGCATTGCTGTGAAATATGTTTTCCCCTACTTAGCAATTGCCAATGATGATTGAGGGCATGGTGAGTACTTTATGGAGTGTTTAGATAGTTCAAGTTTGTCCTTTTTATAGAGCAAGTATCTCTGAGGATGACAGCCCTAACCCAGAAAGTCCCTGACTTTGACCCAGGACACAACTTGGTGACCACCTAGGAGCAGGAGCTCCACACCTATCCTTGCCTCTAGAGACTCATGCATATTGTCATGAATCCCTTTCCTGATTCCATTTTATTGATGAACAAATTCTCAGTAAAAAACCCAGTCAAAGACACAGCACAACAGAATTTACAACAATATTTGGCTTTGGAAATCTTGCCAGAACAAGATTCAAACCCAGAACGCTAATGAAGAATGTACTGTTAGCACAGAATCAACTGATATTCTTAAATTACCTTTTTATTATCAGTTAATTCAATTGGATTTCACTTTCAAATTACCTTTTGAGTTTGAGAATGTTAAATTAAGACTGTAAATGTCACTTACCGCTCTGTTTTTGATTGGCTGTGTGAGACTGGCCAGACAATCTGCAACCCGCTCTCTCTTGTTTTAGATCAAGCTCTGTACTTTAAGATACTAGATCTTCTGGCTATACACCGCTTAATTAGCTGTATCATTGAGAAACCTTTTTGGTTCCTCTGCCTACACCCCCTCAGTTTGGATATTATTAAGCAACTATTCATACTCCACTTGAAACATGTACCTTTAAAATGATTTACTCATGTAAATCATCTTCATTTCCCAAACTCCACTCAAATATTCAGCCTTGTTTTTAAGGCTATTTAAGTGGCCACTGCTTATTCATTTCAAGTGTTCCAATAATAAAGAATATTTCCTATCCTATCTTGCCAAATCTATTTCTTAGTAACTCCATTTTAAGCCATGAAGGGAATTTATTTCCTGCTATGATTTCTAGTCTCCCTGTTTACAACTGTAAAAGAACTTGAGAATCCTACTCCCACCATTGACTGGCAAAACTCATCTCCCAATGATGCCCATCAGAAGGAGTCCTTGGCCAATGGATGGTTCAAGTATCCCTCTGGTCATTGGGGAAGAAAGTTCCACTATGGCCGCCATTCTACTCCTCCACCTGCTGAATCCTCGTTGGTACAGCCCCACACATCATTTTATCTTTTACGTACATGGTAGGATATTACCTCTTGGGTAGTTTTGGCTCCCTGATGGGAAGGTTTGCATACTTGGAGCATTTGGGCCATCTTGCAATGGTCACTATGCCCATTGTTTCAGCCATCACAGGGCTTACATTAAGGGCCTTGGTTCACCTAATTGGGGGCTTGTTCCCCTTGAAGTGGGTCCCTGACAGTTTGTTGGAACCCATCTTGGGCTTCTTACTTAGAAGCTCAGAACCAACCACTGCAAGCTATCTGCTTTATACTGCACTTATCAAGAGTTTGGCGGTCACCTTGATTACTGCCATCATTAGGCTTACCACTTATTGCCTGGTTTGCCTCTCATGCATACCAAGACCTCCATTGCCTCCAATGCATCTGCTCCTCAACAAGTTCAAAACAAAAGCCGTGGTATTAAACCAGATTTCAGCAGTATCTCCCAACAACAACAAAGGAAACAAGATCCTTATGCTCCTGTCCTTTTCACAGTCACTGTTTGAGACATTGCCTACGCAATTTCAGACCAACACACAGAAGGTACATCATGTGGCTGAAAAGCTCAGAGGCAAGGCACACGTCTGGTACACCAAGGCTACCCTCCATGGGGAAAAGCTATTAGATAGCTGCCCTGCCTTCTGCAACTCCTTGTTATCTACCATAGTACCGGCACAAAATACAGAAAAACTCAGAGACCACATAATGACCTTATACCAAGGCAGAATGGCCACCAAGGATTATATCAAAGAATTCTCTTGCATCAAGGAAGCAATTGGGATGACTGATATTTAAGCTTTCTACCTCTTCCAGAAGAAACTGTCTTCTGAGCTTAAGAACTTCCTGGCCCATCATGTATTACCTGAAAATATTTCTGAACTTACCAAAGAGGTTTTTAAATAGTCCTCCAAGGTAAAACAGCTTCCTTCTTGGAACAACACCAAGACTCCACCCACCTGAAATGTATCATCCCCTGCCGAGGTTCCAAAGGGATTAGTTCCAAAACCCAGGGAGGTTACCAGTTGACCCCCAAAGAGAAACAACATCAAGTCTGCAAAGGACTGTGTCTCTACTGTGGGCAATCAGGACATTCCGGCAAGGATTGCCAGGCACTCTCCAAGGTACAATCCACTTCAGGCCATCTTCTTTCAACCACAGATGTCAATAAATCTTCAACTCAGTCTTACACTCTTTTGCCTGTTTTTCTAGACCACAAATTTGGCACTATGGCCAGGTACACACTGATTGGCACAGGGGCAATGGGGAACTTCCTTGATCAAGACCTTTTGACTTCTTTAGGGTTTGAGACCTCAGGACTAGCCTCTGTAAGACTTGCCAAAGGTACCCCTGCCCAAGTAGAACGTCTGGTCAAACCCCTCCACACTCAGGTGGGGAACTTCTCATACCATCTATCCACCTCTACACTCTCAAACTTGGATTTCCTGTTAGTCTTGGGTTTTCCCTGGTGTCAAGAATCCAAGTTGCAGTTCAACTGGGACACCAATTCAGTCACGCTTCACTCTCACAGACAACCAACCATGGTGCCTCTCAAAACCCTTATCATCAGGTACCAAAGAACTTCACAGCGTACTTGAACTCCCTACTTCTGGTGGGGGACCCAGCACCTGATTCTATTCCTGAGGAAATTCAAGACTTAAAGGAGGCCTTTAGCGAGGAACTCTTCTCCATCCTTCCTGAAAGAAGACCATCCAATCTTAGAATTGACTTGATACCAGGCTCATCCTCCACCTGGGAAAACTTTATCCCATGAACTGAGCACAGGGAATTGCAATGAAGGCGTATCTTGACGGAAACTTAGCAAAAGGGTTTATGCGTCAATCCAACTCCCCATGTTCATTTTCCATGTTCTTTGTAGGAAAAGCTGACGGCACCCTGAGGCCAGTTGTGGACTTCATCAAACCAAACGCCATAACCATTAAGAATCAAAACCCCTTACCATCTGCAGAGTCCCTGACCAACCAACTTACTCACGCCAAGATTTTTTCTAAACTGGACCTCTGCAGTGCATATAACCAGATATGTATTGCTGAAGGTCATGAGTGGAAGACTGTGGTTTGCACCCCCTTTGGACTGTGTTGTGTTCTGAGGCGTGGCACAGACACACAACAGGGAATCCTAACCTTAGGATTGGATTTGTACTAAGTCTTGGTTAGATGACAGGGAAGGCAATAGTGTTTACCTTGTGGCCCTGGATGAATGATCTCTACTAGTTGTGGCTAGAGAGAGGCGCAGAAGTACAAAAGACACACAGACAAAAATGTGAATAGAACTTAATTTTATTGATGAATATGGAAATAGAATATATAGTGGTTGAGAATACCACAAAACACTACCAGGACAGTAGGATCACTTGCCACAAGCATGGGTGGGGCAAGTGAGTTGCGCAGAGTCAGGAAACCAAACAATCATATTTCCTGAAGCAGAAGCCAGTTCATTTCAAGATTCAAAAGAAAAAGCAAGAGATTCATCTTCAAAATGGCCCAATAAAATCAAATCATGGTAAATGCCGTTATTCATGACATTGCCCCCCTCTAGATTAGCCTTTGGGGGGTGATACTTGCGGAGGAACTTGGTGTGTACGTAAGCAAAAGGGCAACCACTGGAGAGGAGCTTTACAGTGTACTTAGATCCTTGCTTGAAAGTCACCTCTAAAGGGCCAATCCACAGGGAGTCCAGCTTATGCGCGCGCCCACCCACATGGCGTTGATAGTATAGGACATGATCACCAACAGCAAACTCAGGCAAGGGGGAGCGCCCAGCGTTGTCAGGAGAGAGCTTGAGCGCCTTAGTCTTATAGGTGGAAGTGTAGGCAGTAGCCTGTATATCAATGATGCGGTTGACTAAGTCTTTGATGTGGTTGTCAGGGTTCATGGCCTTATCAGAGGAGAGTAGGGGAACCCCCAAGAGCAACGGAGTGGTGGCTTCACGCCCATACAACATGGCAAAGGGGGAGTACCCTGTGACCCAATGCTTGCTCAGACAATAGGCAAAGAGTGCAGCAGGTAAGTATAGATCCCAATTGGCAGCGTCAGAGTAGGTGAGTTTCCTCATGATAGAAACCAGTGTCAAGTTGGCACGCTCAACTGCCCCATTAGTGGAAGGATTGTAGGGGGCAGAGAAAGACTGGTGAGTTCCTAGAGCTTCAACAACAGAGGTTACAAGTTTGGAATTGAAGTTGGTCCCATTGTCTGATAACAGCACTTGAGGACAGCCATGGCAGTAGAAAACATCCTGCAGCAGGAAGGCAGAAGTAGTCTTAGCAGTGATGTCTTTAGTAGGACAAGCTTCTACCCACTTGCTGAAGTGGTCAACGGCAATCAGGAAAAAGCAGCATCTGCTGCGTGAGCGGGGGAGAGGACCTACAGAATCAATGCTGACAGTATGAAATGTGTGTTGAGGGGGAACCAATTTAAACTCATGGGAAGCAGCTCCGGGCCTCTGGAGTTGGCAGTCATGGCAACTAGCTATGACATCTGGGATCAACAGGCAAAGATTCTCCCAGAAGTAATTCTTCTGAAGCCAGCCAAAGGTCTTGGCTATGCCTCCATGGCCAGTTTCTTTATAAGCTTGTGACACCAAAGAGAGACAAAGACTGGGACGCATGTATGGCAGGTATTGACCCCACACCTTCTTGAAGAGTTGGTTGTTGTGTATGAGGGTATCTTCAGACAACTTGGCCAAGGCAAATCAAACCTATTCTGTCTCACTTTCCCAGGAAGAAGGGTAGCCAATTAGCTCATACAGACAATCTGCCTCAGCAGGATGTAGGGCAAGGATGGGCATTCTGGATAGCCCGCCAGCGTTCTGATGTTGAATCCCGGGGCAATGGAGCACAGTGAAGTCATAACCTTGCAGGCGGAGAGCCCATCTAGCTAAGCGTACTTCAGGCTACTTAAGATGTTGTAATCATTTGAGCAAAGCATGGTCAGTGACGACAGTGAAATGGGTACCATACACGTAGTGGCAGGATTGTTTGACTGCATGCAGCACAGCAAGGCATTCCTTCTCTGTAACACTATAATTCTTCTCATGCTTATTCAGCACACGGGAAGTATAGGCTACAGCGTGGTCCACACCTTCATTGTCAAGTTGAGCCAAGATAGCCCTGATAGCAAGGTCACTAGCATCAGTGTACAAGATGAATTCCTTATTGTAATCAGGGTACAATAAAATGTGAGCTTCTTTGAGTTTCTGTTTTAGAGTCTCAAAGGCTTGCTGTTGACTGGCGGTCCATTTGAAGGGGACATTACGCAATAGTTGGACCAGGGATTCACTAGTATCAGCAAAATCAGGGATGGATTGTCTATAATAACCCATCATGCCCAGAAAGACTTGTACTTCTCAGAGGTTGGTGAGCAGAAGCATTTTGTTGATGGCTTCAACCTTCTTGGTCATTGGACAAATTCCCATTTGGGTTACTTCATGGCCCAGGAATTCAAGGCGCTCTTTGAAGAAAGCACACTTAGAAGGCTTTAACTTGAGGCCAGCTTCTTGGATCTTTATGAACACCTCTTTAAGATAGGCTAGGTGATCAGTGAAAGTTGCGCTGAAGACTGTTATATCATCTAGATAGATTAAGACACACGACAACTTCAAGTCACACAGGATGGAGTACATGGCCCTCTGGAAAGTTGCTGGGGCATTGCAGAGCCCTTGTGGCATGCAAGTAGGTTCAAACAATCCTTCTGATGTGATGAGTGCAGCCTTCTGAGGGTCTTCAGGAGAGAGTTCAACTTGCCAGTAGCCAGACACCAAATCTATGGCAGAGAAAAACTTAGAACCTCCAAGGCATCAAAGGGTGTCATCAATGCGTGGTAAGGGATAGGAATCTTTCTTGGTTAGAGAATTCAACCTTTGATATTCCATCACAATCCGATGTCCACCATCCTTTTTCTTTAAGATGAGCAGAGGAGAAGCCCAGGGACTCTGAGAGGGAGCTAGCAGTCCAGCGTCCAGAAGTTGTTTGAGCTCCTTAGAAACCTGTGCATCTTCCACTTGGCTTTGGTGGTATGGCTTGGCACAAAAGGGAGGAGCATCATCTGTGTCAATCTAATGTATCACACCTTTGACTAGCCCATAATCAGTACTATCTTTAGCAAAGATGTCTGAGAACTGGTCTAGTAAATCAAGCACCTCTTTCTGTTGGACCAGGGACAACTGAGGGAAGTCTTGGGCAGTGAACAGAGATAGGACTTGAGGCTTGTCTTTGGGTAGATTAAAATCTTGAAACGTTCCTAAGGAGTGAAGAGACAAGACGTCAGGAGCATTTAACAGCTTTCTGTAACCAACAACCTGTTCTCTGGATACAGTCATAGGAAGCACAGTAAGGTTGGCAACTAGTAATTGAACGAGATCCTTGTGGGAAACATCTAGAATTCCAGGACAAAGGTAAGGCTTGTTACGCCCCAGCAAAGGAGGGGAATACAGCTCTAAGAAAGTCCGTTCAGTAGTTCATATGAATCTGGGAGTCTAGGATGTCCTGAGAGCCTGGGGGAATGGTGATAGCAGACGTGGTCATGAGAGGAATTCCCTCAGTTGCAGGACAAGCCATGGGAGGACACTTCATGTTGGTGGAATGGGTCCAATAATTTTAGGGAGAAAACCCCAGTGGGGTACTCCAGAGTACATGTCTTCAACTGTTTACCAGGAACTTTGATAGGCTCCTCAAAGATCAGAGGGACTTTGTACTCTAGGATAGAAAGATAACCATCCTTTAGGTTGATGATCCCATTATATTCCCAAAGGAATTGGGTACCAACCAAAAGGTCATAGCTCTCATTTTCTAGAACAACAGCTGGCGCAGCCAACAGGAGTTTACCAAATTGCATTGGTAAGGCAGAGTACACACCAATGGCGCAAGTCATGGAGAGACCAGCAGTGCCATAGGATTGATGGTAGTTGAGATCAGAGGCCAGCTTAAGTTTCTTCATCAGTTTAGAAGAAACAACGTTGACAGGAAAACCGGTGTCAAGGACGGCTTTGATCTTGACCTTTTGGATAGATATCTCTACTCAGGTGGTGGTGCGTCCAAAGGGTGGAAAAACAGACAAGATATCCTGTGCCTCAGCTAGTTCCTTGTCCCATTTCTCAATCATGCATTGTAGTCCCAGAAACTCTTTATATACAGTTTGGAGAGAGAGTGAGACAGATACATTCTTGAAAACAGCATCTGCAACTTCAGCGGCTTCCTCTGATGATTCCACTAGTACAGGGGACTGTTTTGTCTGAGTAAGATAGGGGCAGGAGACAACTGCTTTGGCCTCAGACAAGGGCTTGGTGGTTGTTGTAGTCTTCCCAGATTGTAGCTTGTAGGGAACAGCAATAGTCTCAGGGACAGCAAGAACAGAATACCCGTATGCATCATGGTCTTCAACATATGATTCATCCACATCAGAATTGTCAGAAATGTCGTGGAACAGAAGGAGGATAGGAGGGCTTCATTATCAGCAGGGTCAGAGTCAGTAGCAGGGGGGGTAGGAGGAGACTGGGAAGAATTGTCAACTGAGAGCGTCTCCGCCTCTAGGTTGACTGTTCTTTTCCCAACTGATCCTTGGGATCAGCTCCTTCAACCCGCGGATTGGTGCAGACGCAAGAGTGGTGGCCTATCTGATCACAGTTGTGGTAACCCTGACGTTGAGAAGGAGTCTGGGAGTTCATAGTGAGGATACAAGGGCTACAAGAAGAGGAGCCAGAATTGGAAGTGGCACAACTTTCCCAAACAACTGCCCCAGAATGGGTAAGATGCATATCTTGAAGCAGTGTTTTTATGCTTTTCATGGAGGACAGCATAGCCTTGTGGGCCTTGAAATGGAGGCATAGGAGTTGATTCACCTTGAGGGCCTGGGCGCAGGCTATATATGCTTCATGCGCCATCAATTGTCTGCTTGTTATTAACTGTTGTCCCTCCATGTAAAATCTGCCAGCAAATTCTAGCTAATGTCTTCTTGGTCTTGAAGGATATGTGCATGAAAGCATCCTTTTTCACCTCCAGGCTAAGATCACCACCAAACTTGTCAATCAGGAGCTGTTTCATGTCCTCCCGGGTCTCAATGGAGGGCAGCTCTGGAACAACTACCTCCTGACAGGTCGGGTGTAGGCAAGTCAGAATATGTTCTTTCTTAACTTCATCTGATGCTTGTCTCATAGCAGTCTTGTAAATAGTTAAGAAAGCTGCAATAGTCAAGGTTTTAGGATCAAACACTTGCTTAAAAGTAGGCTTGAAGTGTGCCTCAGGAGTTGGACCACCATTGTTCCTATTGAGTACATTTATGCACAGGGAGAACTCAGTTTCAGATTTGGAGGGGGGTTGTCTAGCCCACAGTTGTTGAACACTTTCTTCAAGGGTTGTCAGAGTCTTGGTGGTTCTGGCACCTGTAGTGTTGGCTAGAGCAGTCTGTTGTTCAGTCACATCTAGGCGTTGTCCTTGGGTAGTGACAACTATGAAGAGTTCAGCCAGTTGCAAAGTAAGGGATGGCTTCACTGATAGGCAAGGGGCAAATCTGTTGTTTACTGAATCATTCAACTCGCTCATCTCCTGTACGTCCCTGTCCAACTCAGTCTGGTCTCATTTCAAGTGATCCACCTCATTAGCTAGGGCAATTAACTCTCTGGCACAGTGGATTTGGGGAGCCCCCGCCAAACCAGGACAACAGCCATCCTCCTTGTTAACCCCGTGTGGACTAGCTGCAGCCAGTACCACCTAACGTAAAGCAGCAACTTCTTGCTGTAGTTCAGCAATCTGAGCAGTCAGTGCAAGAACCTGGGGATCAGGTTGAGGCATTACAGTAGAACGTCCTTGGCTACAAGTGGAAGCACATAATTCCCAGATGGCTTCCCAGATCCTCTGTTCTCTGTCCACCAGATTATCAGCAGGAGGCAAAGGCGGAGCATCAGGTTTGGGAGTGGACAGCTCATTCACCTGACTCTGAAGTTTGACAATAGCTGCAGCAGTGGTAGCTCTCTCTTGATCAAATTCTGCACTGAGTTTATTTAGACCTTGGGCGGCAAGGTCAGCTACCTGTTGCAATTGCTCAAAGGAATAGACACTGAATGCATTGAGCTGTTGCACTAGGCGCTCATAGTCAGAGATATAAGCATTTAGGGTGGAGTCTACTTGAGTGTGCCAGGGTTGTTCTAACTGGTGAAACTCATGCAGTTGCTCCCTAACGTACTCAGGGATGGACTGGCGCATTCTCTCAATGGAATTGACTAAACGTGTTTGAGAGGTGACCAGATCACGCTGATTATCAGATATCAGGGAGAACAGGGAATGAAGCCATTGTTGGTAGGCGGCAAACTGGTCCCAATGATGGGTAACAGCTGCTTGTAGAGACAAGATTTCTTGAACGTGGAGTCCCAACACCATCTGGTGGTGGGCCAAGGCAGGCTGTACAAAGGATGACAGCAGATGATCAGCAGAGCCAGCCACTGGAAGGAGGTGTTGTGGAAACTGAGGGGCCACAATTAACTTATAGTATTTGGCACGGCTAAACTGTAACTGAAGGCAAGAAATGGCCCCGTTCTGAGCTATCCCAAGGGCTACCGCCATGACTTGTTCCAAGTCAGGGGTACCAATAGGGTAAGCAACTAGGCGGGGACCATTCCTGAGGTTCAGTACAGTAGGGACAATAGGCAGGTCAGTGATGTCTTCCTCAATAGGAGTACTGGTAATTTCAGGTAAGGTTGACTCCCAAATAGGTGGAGACAAGGGACCTTCAAACATAGATGCAAAAGGTATAACTGAAGGGCTTACAGCCCCTGTAGTGAGCACCATTTTTGTTGTGTTCTGAGGCGCGGCACAGACACACAATGGGGAATCCTAACCTTAGGATTGGATTTGTACTGAGTCTTGGTTAGATGACAGGGAAGGCAATAGTGTTTACCTTGTGGCCCTGGATGAATAATCTCTACTAGTTGTGGCTAGAGAGAGGCGCAAAAGTACAGAAGACACAAAGACAAAAAAGTGAATAGAACTTAATCTTTATTGGTGAATATGAAATGGAATATATAGTGGTTAGGAATACCACAAAACACTACCAGGACGGTAGGATCACTTGCCACAAACATGAGTGGGGTGAGTGAGGTGCTCAGAGTCAGGAAACCAAACAATCATATTTCCTGAAGCAGAAGCCAGTTCTTTTTGAGATTCAAAAGCAAAAGCAAGAGATTCATCTTCAAAATGGCCCAACAAAGGCAAAATCAAAACATGGTTAATGCTGTTATTCACAACATACTGTATGAATACCTGGTAATACCCTTTGGTTTGAGTAACGCCCCTGCAGCCTTTCAAGGCCTAATGGGTGAGGTACTCTTCCCCTTACTGGTTCTGTGTAGTTGTCTACCTGGACAATATCCTGGTATACTCACAGACCAAGGAGACTCATACCATACACCTACAAGAGGTTCTCCATTTACTCATTGACAACCAATTGTTTTGTAAACTCAAAAAATGCAAGTTTTTTGTCACTGAGATTGAGTTTTTGGGATACAAAATTAACCCAGGCAGGTTTTCAGCTGCTCCTTCCAAAGTACAGGCAGTCCTGGACTGGCCTAGACCTACAACACGTACCAAGCTTTGAGGTTTTTTAGGCCTGGCAAATTTTTGCCGCAATTTTATCAAGGATTTCTCCTCTACTGCTCTCCTGCTCACTCACCTCCAAAAAGGTTCCCTTTGTCTGGTCTTCAGAAGCTGACCTGGTGTTTGAGACTCTCAAGAAGTTGTTCACCTTGGCTCCAGTCCTTCTTTGCCCAGACCCTGAACGCCAATTTTTTTGGACACAGATGCCTCTGACTTTGCCCTAGAAGGGGTGTTACTGCAGCTTGGGGAGGATAATGCACTCCACCCTGTGGCGTTCTACTCCTACAAGCTGCTTGACTGAGAGAGAAATTACCACGTGTATGAGAAGGAACTATTTGCCATTGTCAAATCCTTGGACCACTGGCATCACTATTTGAAAGAAAGTAAATTTCCCGTACAAATCAGAACCAACCATAAGAACCTCCTTTACTTCACTGAGAAGAGAAAGGTTAGCCCACGTCTGGCACAATGGACTATCAATCTACTTTTCTTTGACTTCAAGATCAGTTACACCCCAGGACACCATAACATTGTGCCAGACACCATCAGTAGACAAGAGGATCTGGATGACCCAAGCCATTCTTATGGGAAGCACAATGGACATGTGATACTCTCTGAAGACCAGTTCCTCTCCCACATCATGACCCTATCTTATCCATCCACCTTGGACCAGAATATTATAGCATCCCAACTCCTTGACAAGGAGAACACTTCTACTGGCCTTACCCTAAGCAATGGATCTTGGTCAAAGAATGGAAGCCTCTACGTACCAACCAAAAAACACCAACAAACAATCCTTGAAAGCTTTCACAATTCCCCCCTCAAAGGACATGGGGACATATGCAAGATAATCAAGAGAATCCAACGTAGATACTGGTGGCCCAGTATGAAGAAATCAGTTGCCTAATATATCTCCACATGCATATTGTGTGACCGCAATAAACACTCCACAATGAAGCCCCAAGAATTACTCAAACCACTGCCCATACCTCCTTGCCCTTGGTACTCTATCTCCATAGATTTTTTGTGGACCTTCCAGAAAGCAACAACATGACCAGCATCTTTGTGGTAGTGGATTGGTTAACAAAATATGCAATCTTCACACCCTTCAAGCGCGCAACGGCAGAGGACACAGTCAACATGCTCCTTACTCATGTAGTCTCCAATCACAGAATTCCCAACAACATCATCTCAGATTGTGGTACACAATTTACATCCAAGTTCTGACAATTTGTGATGAAGTCATTACGTGTTAAAACACTCATTTCCACCTCCTTTCATCCTCAGACCAATGGAAAAATAGAGAGGGTTAATCAAGTGCTAGAAGGCTTCCTCAGGAACTATGTAAATTTATGACAGGATGACTGGGTAAGCCTACTCCCGTTTGCCCAACTATGTTACAACACCAATCATCATGATTCTATTGGAGTATCCCGCTTCATTGCCAAATATGGATATAACCCCAAAACCCTTCTGGAACCTCCAGTCAAAGACACTATTCCTTCTGTGCACCAATGTGCAACCTCGTTACTCAAGAATCACCAGTACCTCAAGACACACCTAGAGAAATCCATGCTCCAGTACAAGAACCAAGCTGATAAAAATCAAAGAACTCCTGAAGACATTCAGGTGAGAGAATATGTTTTTCTCAATGCCAAGAACCTTAACCTTGGTATTCTGGGCCAAAAGCTAGGTCCAAGGAGGATTGGACCCCTGCTGGTTATTGAGCAATGCTCTGATGTTAACTTCTGACTCAAGCTCCCTGAAGGCTCCTCCACCCATGACATTTTCCATATCAGCCTTCTGTCTAAATTCAAGGGATCACTCTTGTACATAATCCACAAGGACCCTCCTCCTGTCTTCTTGAATCATACTCCAGAGTGGGAAGTAGAAGATATCCTCAATCACCGCATCTCTCAAGGCAAATGTCAATACTTGGTAAAGTGAAAGGGCTATGAGGTAGAATCCAATTCCTGGGAACCCAAAGAGAACCTAGAGAACGCACCAGAAGTCCTTTCCCAGTACAAGAATACTCTGGGAGGGGGAGGATCTCCATGGGAGGATAGTGTCAGGAATTTCTTTCCTGACTCCATTTTATTGATGAACAAATTCTCAGTAAAAAACCCAGTCAAAGACACAACACAACAGAATTTACAACAATATTTGGCTTTGGAAATCTTGTCAGAACAAGATTCAAACCCAGAACGCTAATGAAGAATGTACTGTTAGCACAGAATCAACTGATATTCTTAAATTACCTTTTTATTATCAGTTAATTCAATTGGATTTCACTTTCAAATTACCTTTTGAGTTTGAGAATGTTAAATTAAGACTGTAAATGTCACTTACCGCTCTGTTTTTGATTGGCTGTGTGAGACTGGCCAGACAATCTGCAACCCGCTCTCTCTTGTTTTAGATCAAGCTCTGTACTTTAAGATACTAGATCTTCTGGCTATACACCGCTTAATTAGCTGTATCATTGAGAAACCTTTTTGGTTCCTCTGCCTACACCCCCTCAGTTTGGATATTATTAAGCAACTATTCATACTCCACTTGAAACATGTACCTTTAAAATGATTTACTCATGTAAATCATCTTCATTTCCCAAACTCCACTCAAATATTCAGCCTTGTTGTTAAGGCTATTGTCAAAACCGCAGGCTCAACCCACCAACAAGGTTCCAACCAAGCAGGTTTGTGACCCGCAATCCAATTATCCGGTCACCCAAAGCCATACTAGGAAGTCAACTCAAATTACCAAGTCCAAAAACATGAACAGACCATGATCCTTCACAGTGGATACCTCAATTTGGCGCTTGACTCATTATCAGGATCAAGTCACCCCCTTCTTCCATCCAGCCGTGTGATCACCAATCTGTTCCTACTATCCTTGATTCACACAAAATAATTAATCACTATCTCTTCAATAAAGATTATTATCTAGCTTCTAAATATTTTCCCCATGTAACTCTGCTAAAACAGCACAGTTACAACATTGGTAGCACAGGTAGGTTCTCCATCCTACCTTATCTTGAAAAATTCCACCTGTTGCCTGCACACGCCGCGGCCAACAAATCCTCAACAGAATCATGTCTGGCCTCCTGCCCAAATGGAATCTGTATACTCCTGGTACCAAGATCCCTGATGGTTTTGTCCTCTACCAAAACACGGTGATCCTGCTACCCCCTTCAATGCCCTGTCCGCCCAAGGGTTCTTTCAGGCACCTTCCTCAATGCCGCAACCAGCTGACAAAAACCACCATGCCCGCCTATGTTGAACAAAGGCTTTGCAGCGCCGCCTTGGAGCCCTTTGCTTGACCCATGACGCTGGCACCTGGTGTGACAAGTGGCACAAAGAGCACACTGACAAGAACTGGGACACCTTTAAACAGGACTTCTTGGCAAGGTTTGTGCTCAAGGATACAGCGCTCATGATCATACACCAAGTAAAGAACCTGACTCAGACAGGCACTGTTAAAGAACTCAGCCGCGCCTACAAGGAACTCTGTCTCCATGCCCAATCCGACATGGCCTTTGACACCCCAGAAACACACCTTATGTACTACAACGCCCTTAAGTCTCACGTAATGAGACATGTGAACCTGGACCAAGTAACCAACCTGCAAATCCTGTACTGCAAAGTAGAAAAAGCGGAACAAACATCCAACGCTCTACACAAGGCACAGACTGGGAAACAAGAAAGGCCCAATGACTCCCATCCAAGCAGGCGCTCTTCTTGACCACCTCCTGGAGGCAACTGCAGCAACAACAACCACAAACCCACGGGTTTGAATGGGAATGGAAATAACAGCCAATCAAATTGTACCCATTTCTGTGTCACCGCCACCCAAGGCAACCAAGATGAGGGAAAATCCCAGGGAGAGCACTAAGCAAGCCAAGCTCTCCCCATGCAACCTCTGACTTGCCCAACAATGAATACTAACCTGAAGACGTGGACCAATGTCCAATGATCCAAGTGCCCTTGGAAGACCCGGTACTATACACCATTGCCAGACATCCCAATAAATTGATGTCCTACCCTTTCTGTTTTTGCAGATACACAGGCTCAGCACTCCTGGACATGGGCTCAGATTGAACCTTAGTCAACAGAAGCTTTGTGGATAAATTCAAGCTGACCACTAATCCTTTGCGGATTAAAAACATGGTCCTGGCTGATGAACACCACATTGCCGTGACAAAGTAAACTGCCCCCTTCTCTGTCATGCTTGAAAACCTCCACTCCACCATCAAAGGTCCCGTCATTGACTTCCCTAAGTTTGACATTATACTGTGACTAGACTGGTTGCAGAGAAACAACCCCCACATGGTCTGGGCAACCTCCATGTTGACCATCAAGCGTGAAGGCGTCAACCACCAGATCTATCCTGACTCTGTGGACCAACTCCTATGCAACCACATCTTTGTAAGCATCACAGAGACTGTGGACAAGAAGGAAAACCTGAAAGCAATTGACTGGGATTCCTGCCAAGATGAAATCATACACTTCAAGGACCACCAGGACACCTCCACGCCTCAAGATTGTGACATTGTGGCCTGTCACCCAGAAATCTTTAAGGAAGCATTAACTGGGCTACCCCCTGAGAAGCACATCCAAAACTTGATACAACTCAAGGGGGCTGTACCCAAGGCACGTCCCATCTATTGACTGACCCCAAACAATGATGACGCCTTGTGGGCCTATCTCAGGGAGGCACCTGAAAAAGGACTTATCCGCCCCTCACAGTCTCCCTTTGGGGCCGCCGTATTCTTTGTGGCTAAAAAGGACGGTACCCTGTTCCTAGTCACTGACTACCGCGCCCTAAACAAAGTCACTGTTAAGAATTGTTACCCACTGCCACTGATTGACGACCTCTTTGATGCCTTGGGAGGAGCCACTGTCTTCTCCAATATTGATCTAACTGCAGGCTACAATCATATTTGTATCAAGGAGGAAGACATCCCCAAGACAGCCTTCCATACTAAGTACAGTTCCTACAAATGTGTGGTACTCAACTTTGGCATGACCAATGCCCTGTCCACCTTTGTAACCTTCATGAACAAAGTGTTTGCGTCACACATAGGCAAACATGCCCTAGTATACCTGGACAATATTATTGTCTACAGCCCCTTGGTGGAACAGTACCACAAAGACCTGGAGGAAGTCTTTGCGGCCTTGGCACAGCACAAACTGTTGGCCAAGCCCTCAAAATGCCAGTTCCTCCTCTTACAGTAGAAAATCAAATGGAAGGAATAGTGTGTCCTTGTAAAACCAGAAACCAGTGCAGAACCGCAGCCAAACCCTTAAAAGAAATAGACAACTTAAATGCTGTCATAGATAAAAAATGGGTCAAAGCTGGGGTCGCCCAAATAGCCCTGGAGAATCTGGACTTGCCCTATTTTTTCCCAAATAACTATGACAAGAAAATCATGTGTTATACGTTATTTGGGGATGGCAGCGCTCGACCTGCTGGGCGCAAATTTTTTGAATTATGACAGCATTGACTCAAATTCTAATGCAGGACTTACAACTGCTGAAAATATTCTTACCAGCCAATCAGATGTCGCCAAACCACCTCCTACCCCATCCTGAACTCCCTTAAGACCTCCCCATTTCCCTCTAGAAACTTGTTTCTAAATAGCTTAATTTCCCTTTAAATAAAAGAAAGTCTATCCTAAAATGATGGCGTATCCAGGGCTGTTTGCCCTTGTCATTGAAAGACTGGCCTTTGTGGCAGTCAAGACTGCTGTTGACTCCATGACCGCGACCTGGCCTGCCCTTTATATGCCTATGCCTTCTGATTCCTTTTCAAATTTTCCCTTGCAAATCATTTGCTTGTTGACAATTTTGACCTCTATCTTCTGTTACACCTCTATTGGATCCAAGATGTTAAACCTTTCCTCCTGATTTGGCCTTCTGCTTGTCAAGCAACTCACAATCTATTTATTATATCCTCATTTTATTTCCTTGAATCATGCTGCATACCATTTCACTCTAACACTTCCGGGAGCAACTACCCTTCTTGGGACACATAGTCTCAAAAGATGGCATCAAACCTAACAGTCAAAATATACCAGCCATCTGCAGGATGCCACCTCCCAAGGACAAGTCAGAACTATGCACCTTCTTGGGAATGGCGGCCTATGTATGACGCTTCATACCCGACTGTGGCGTCTTGACCACCCTCTTGTCCACCATAACAGGCGCCAAGTCCAAGTTTGTATGGACCCCCCAGCGTGACCTCTGTTTTAGACGTCTCAAAGAAAAGCTCATGACAGCTCCCATCTTACAATATCCCAAACAAGACAGAGAGTACCAGATGGAAACCAACGCCTCAGATGCATCTATTGGGGGAGTACTACAAATTAAGAATAGTGATGGTGACTTCCTCCCTGTAGCCTACAAGTTGCGCAAACTGACAAATGGGGAGTGTCAATACCCAATCCATGACAAAGAGCTACTGGCCATTGCACACTGCCTAGTCAAATGGCGCTGTTACCTGGAACGACAGAAGAATTCACAGCACTAACTGATCACAAGTTGCTCATCTATTTCAAAACACAAGCAAACCTGTCACACCGCCAAGCGTGGTGGATGGAAATATTAGAAAGGTTTAACATGCTCATCCAATATAAGCCCAGGGCCAAGCTTGCCATGGCAGACACCCTGTCCTGTCTGTATGTCTGCGCTTCTAGGGGAGAGAATGGACTTGACCCAGACTGGCCTCTCTTAGTGCTACGTACAAAAGACAAAGGATTCCCCGCAAGCACAACCAACATCACCAGAGAAACAGTCATCAAAAATGAACATCTCTTTGCTGACGTATACAGGACTCTTCACAGAAAGATGTCAGATGGCATGACCATTTCCTACATCCCCACACATCAATGAGTCAATACCATTCTTTGCTACCACAGAGATCTTGGAAATGCTAAGAGCCAAAATCTATAAAAACTTCCTAAAGCATAAAGCCTGGTAGCCAACCTTATACTGCAATGTCCAGGAAGTGTTAGAACAGTGCAAGGTTTGCAAAAAGTTTGCCAAAAGGAAAACCCCGCCTAAGTCTGTACTCCCCATTCAAACCCAACTACCGTTCAAAGTATGGGCTCTTGACATTGTGTACCCCATGCCAGGAAAGCACAACAACAAAAAATACATCATCACAGCCATTGACTTTGCAACAAAGTGGCCAGTAGCCCAAGCAGTAAAGGCACACACCAGCAACAACGTCTGACAATTCATTAGCAAGGAAATAATCAGCAGGTTTGGAAAGCCATAACTCCTGATAACCAATAGAGGCAAGTAATTGACCTCAAAATACACCAATGTATACCTCATCAAGAATGGGGTCTAACACACCGTCACAACACCATACCACCTACAGGCCAATGGACACGTAGAGCGGCTTAATAGTAGCCTTGTGCAAGACCTAGCCAAACTCACTGCTGGGAGACCTGAAGACTGGTATAAGCAGCTACCAACTGCATTACTTGTGTGCTGAACCCAAGTGAACAGATTCACCGGAAAAAGCCCGTTTTAACTGGTATACGGCACACAGCTAAATATCATTCAAGCATTGACAGGACCTAAACTGGAAATTCCAAGTCAATTCCCCCCTTGCTTGGATCCTCAAGTAGTAGAGGCCAACAGCAAACAAACAGCCAAAGAAAAGGAACACTTAAAAAAGACATTTGTTCCCATCTGCAATAGACATAAAGTCAGGGAAAAAAGTCTTGGTCATGAATGTTGACAAGAGCAAACTACAACCTTAGAAAGTAGGGCCAGCAATCATTCTAAAGGTAAACAACAATAACACTTACCTTGTGCAAGGGCTTGGGAAACACAAGCAAGACAAGACCTTACACCACAATTGCCTGCAACCCTGCAAAGCAAGACAGAAACAACAAGAAACTTCCCTGCCTGCCACCAAGCAACAACTGATTTAATACGGCGCCCAGGCTCCTGACAACCTCCCTGACAGCCTGCCCCCAGAGGAGGCCAACCTTCAGCCGGGGGGGTGTCAAAACTGCAGGCATAACCCGCCAACAAGGTTCAACCTAGCGGGTTTGTGACCTGCAATCCAATTATCCGGTCATCCAAAGCCAGACTAGGAAGTCAACTTGAATTACCAAATCTAACAATATGAACAGATGATGATCCTTCACAGTGGATACCTCAATTTGGCGCTTGACTCATTATTAGGATTAAGCCACCCCCTTCTTCCATCCAGCCGTATGATCACCAATCTTTTCCTACTATCCTTGATTCACACAAACTATATAATCACTATCTCCCAATAAAGATTATTATCTAGCTCCTAAATATTTTTCTCATGTAACTCTGCTAAAACAGCACAGATACAACACTATTTAAGTGTCCAATTCTTATTCATTTCAAGTGTTCCAACAATAAAGAATATTTTTCTATCCTATCTTGCCAAATCTATTTCTTAGTAACTCCATTTTAAGCCATGAAGGGAATTTATTTCCTGCTATGGTTTCTAGTCTTCCTGTTTACAACTGTAAAAGAACTTGAGAATCCTACTCCCACCATTGACTGGCAAAACTCTTCTCCCAATGATGCCCATCAGAAGGAGTCCTTGGCCAATGGATGGTTCAAGTATCCCTCTGGTCATTGGGGAAGAAAGTTCCACTATAGCCGCCATTCTACTCCTCCACCTGCTGAATCCTTGTTGGTACGGCCCCACACATCATTTTATCTTTTGACGTACATGGTAGGATATTACCTCTTGGGTAGTTTTAGCTCCCTGGTGGGAAGGTTTTCATACTTGGAGCATTTGGGCCATCTTGCAATGGTCACTATGCCCATTGTTTCAGCCATCACAGGGCTTAATTTAGGGGCCTTGGCTCACTAAATTGGGGGCTTGTTCCCCTTGAAGTGGATCCCTGACACATATAGTGGGATAGGAGTCAGCTGTAACAAATTAATGAACTGGTTTTAAATATATTTTTGTGGTGAATTTTTTCTCAACACCATTCATTCTGCTTGCCTGTGTGTCAGATTAATTTGGGTTTTAAAATGGTGTCAAAATTATGATTATTAAGCTTCTAAACTACTCCTGACATTCAAGGTAGCACCACAACTTGACAAGGCAGTGTACTATGAGAAGTAGCTCCTTGTTGTGGATGTGGTAAAGGCTTGTTATTGATCAGTCTGTGAAATTGATAGGCAATAAAAAAACATTTGCCTGCTTCTGTCTTGATATAGAAGATACTGCCTATGGAGGCATCATAGGCGTCAATTTCTATCTGATAGTCCCCAAAAACATAGGTCTTGCTGTGCAATTCACAAAAATTTGAAATTGAAACATGTGATTTCTTACAGGAGGATTAAGTGCACCACAGTTAGTCATGAGCTTCTAAACATAAGTAATAATTTCTAGGAAGGATAGCTGTTTGCAGAAGAATTATCACTTAGATGGCTTGGCAAGGAGTTTGTGTTAAGCCAGGTGGCAAACACAGCTCCTAGGTCTTTGTTTTGTTGTTTCTCATTGGGTTTGTATACAATTATATTGTCTAAGTGGACTAAAGAGTGTTTCCTAATGTTGATACAAAGACTTTGTTCATCTAGGTCATAAAGATAGAAGGCACATTATTCATGCCAAAGTTGATAATAATACACTCATAGAAGCCATATTTGATTCCAAAGATTATTTTGTGAATGTTGTTCTCTATGATGAATATTTGATTGTGGCTCACAGTATGGTCTATTTTAGGGAATAATGTGACACTCCTAAGACATCAAATAATTTGTCAATTAATTATAAGGGCTATAAATTCTTGATTGTTATTTTTTCCGTGCAAAGGTTTTAGTTACAAATCACAAGGAACCATTCTTTTTGGCCACAAAAAATTACAGCAGCCTCAAAGAAATATGGAAATGGCCTATTAAGTCTCTTTTTAAGGGCTCCCTTAATGTAAGCACATAGTTCATTATTCTTGTTAGGGGTGAGATAATATACATGTTCACCTTTGGGATTGTGCCCTTTAATTGTATGGAGTGTCAGATGTGTTTTTCTTGGTGAAATACAGGTAGAAAACCCTTGAAGATTTCAAGGTGTTTTGAAATAATTTCTTGGGCTTTTGTGGACAGAGTTTCTCGTTTATCCTTGAAGTGGATGATCTTGAATACATATATTGCAGTCAATATTTTTCATATTTTCTTGCCAGCACATTTAGTAGTTATTTAAACAAAAACATGGTCCCTTAAAAGCTGATCTACTGTGTCCAATATATTTATAGTTAACACCCTCCCTTTTGATGTATAGATATGAGGTGACCCAGTTTAAATGGGAGTTGTTCTGTCTGAGCTATTTTAGGCCAAGTACCACATCAAACTTAGGGAAGTTAATGACTGTTCCTTAGATAATAGAGCACAGATTCTATAGGGCAATGATAAAAGGAACAGCTTCCTGGGTAATAACAATATGATTTTGTCAGCTAAAACTATGTTCTTAATCCACAAAGAATTAATTGCTAACTTGAACCTGTTCACAAAGTTGTTTTTAACCAGGGTAAAATTTTCCCTTGAATCCAGGAGTGCTGAATTAGTGTGACTTTGAAAAAGAAACAGGTGGTAAATCAGTTTATTGGGGTGCCTGGTAATTGTGTAGAGTACAGTATCTGTGAGAGAGGGGAGCTAAACTAACTAAGTTTGGCTCCCATCCCAGGGGAAGGATCCACCAGGATAACATAAAGTGCAAGACTGGTATTGTCAGGGTGAAGTATAATGAGAGCTTGTCATAATTGATCAAATGAGGAATTTATACCCAAATGAGGATAGCATCACCAATGAGGAGGAGACAATGTGTGTTTACTCAGAAATAATAAACCTTGAAGAGTGAATAAGGAAAGGTACAGCAGAAGATTATGTACAGGTACATTAGGAAGACCTTAATTTGGCTTTATTTCAAGGAATCATCAACATAGATGGGCTTTTACTCAATTTTGCGGGTTTCAGGTATCATTTCAGCAGGAGGAAAAAGATTACCAGGAAATTGCAGGGGTGAAAAAGCAGAATCTAGCAGTCTGGTTATAAAAAAATCTGATTGAAAAATATTGAGATAAGTGAATCATTGAGGCAAGATTTTTATTGAGAGTAAAATATCAAACTACTAAGGTATTTTGGTGGGGACAATTGTTACTTAAAGCCTTTGGGTGCATCTTGTTGAGGTGGCCTCCTTGTATGTAATATTTAGACAGCTTACAGATACCAATAATGGTGGTTCTGTAAGCTATTACCTGACCTCCTTTGAGGTCAGGAGTTTTTTGACCAACAGGTCAGAGAAAGGAAAATTGGGTGTGGGGCATCTGCACCCCACTTGGACCCAATTTACTGTGCCACCACCCACTTGTCATAGATTGTTAAATTTAAATCTGCAATTGCTGCAAGCAAGCAGGCAGGGCTTTGGGCCAGGTTTCCCTGTGTGGCAGCGCTTTGGCCAAGCCACACCTGGGAAAACTATGGCCATGGCAGGTATGGCTGCTCAAAGTGGCGTCCAAAGAGAGGACTCAGCAGATATTCAGGGAAAGTAGGAATCTAAATACATCAAGATCATCTTGCCAAGCAACCAGGGAGCGCTCTTGGGAGCGTGCTCTTGGATATCCAAACCTTCTTCTTAGACCTGAGAACCTGGGTACACAGAGGTGGAGGTATTGGGGAATCCAAGATTGTAGGCGTTGAGAGGACTGGTTCAAGGGCAGATAATTCAAGATCATCAGGGGTGAGACTTCTTACTAGGTTCTCACTAGTAACAAGAATATCCTGAGAGTGTCCAAGAATGTCCTCAAATATATGCATGAATTGGGTAGGTTTGCTCCCTACATGATGAAATGAATAGTAAATACAACTCCAAAGATCTGGAGAAGTAGTCCATATCATCACCAAAGAAGGTGTCAGGGTAAGCGCCACAAACTTCAACAAGGAGACCAGCATTTTAAAAGAAAGAGAAAAAGGCCAAAGGAATTTTTAAACTTTCTTAGAAGCAAAACAGGTTAAATTTAAGAGGCCTTGCAGCAAGGGATCTATAAAAGGACTTAAGATCCAAGGAGACAGCGGCCACGTGATATACACTTTAGAAGTGAGCAGAAGGTGATACTTTAGATGTATATGATGCAGAAGAGACAGAAAAGCAAAAAAGAGACAAAATTAAACTCAAAGTAAGTAAATATAAATATTCTACTACTACTAAATTTAAAGTTTGAACTAGATTTTTGAAAGCAAGAGTGGTAAGCATATATGTTAATACTAAGTTCAACTCTAGGAGCTCTGAAAGAGACACCAGGAACCAGGGAAAGACTGTGAAGGTAAGGAATAATGAAAAATTTTACTAACAAAGCCAGAGAACTAAAGGGGACACAGAAAAGGCCCCAAAGTCAAAAACCAAAGATAGGAAAGTTTCAAACTTTTATTTGATAAAATGAGCAAGCAGGGAACTTTCAGTCCCCTGTCTTGCTATAAGGAATGAGTTATGGAATTCAAGGTCACCTGACCTAAGGGCCAATTTGATCGGCTCAAAAAGAAATTTTTTAAGGAGAGTCCAATGGGTTGGAAGGTTTTCCAATAATTTCTGGCTTCAAATCTGATTGGCTGGTATCAATGGGGTGTTTCAGGGCAGCATCTAATCAATTTGGATTATAATTTGTTTTTTTTCAGAAGCGCGACCTGATTGATTACACTTAATTTGTTTTAAATGTGGACAAGCCCAAGCCAACAAATAGCCCAATTTTACAGAGATTTTTCCCAGGTGGGAACATAAATCTGATCATTAGTGGTTACTACCTGAGAAGGATACACCAATAAAAATTGCTATCAATTTTGTGAGCTAAATCCTCAAGGGAGTTAAGAGGTTTAGCTTGATTTGAAGCATATTTCTTGGTGCGCTGGGGGAAGATAACCTATCCAGGGGCTAAAGGGGGGAGTAACTTTACAGGATACCTCAATAGTACCTGAATAATTAGGAACTGGTCAACATCCTCAGGTTGGTACTAATTATTGGGTAAGGCTGAAGGTTTTAAAGGAGAGATTGACTCTCTTATTAATCCCACTGTTCCTTTCCCTTATATTGTTTGCCCTGTGTGGTGGTAACTCTTAAAGGAGTATAATTAGACTGGCCATTGTTCCTGTTGTTATTGAAATTGGATATATGAAGTTTATTATTTTTTTGTTGTTAGGCAGAGGGCAGCTGGAACAACCTTGGGGATGAGAGTCTTTTGGTATTTCTCTCTTCCCAGTCTTCTACTTTTGATGTGCATTAGAGGGTTTTCCACCAATCCACTTAAAAATACAGGCTTTTGAGGTTGGTCACTTGATCCAAGTTAATGTGTCTCATTATATGAGGTATGAGCGCGGTTAGTACATATAGTGTCTGCCAAGGTTATCAAAGGCCATATTGAAGGTGCCCACAACATTAACTCCTTGTAGTCTCTTGTCAGCTCCTTTACTGTACCAATATGTGTCAAGTTATTCACCTAGTGTATGATCATAAGGTGTCATGGATAAAGACATCTTTTTTGGCATCACTCACCCCAAAACCCCAACAAAAAGGAGTTGACAGTCAGAAAACACCACTTAAGACTTACACTGACTTGAATCAAGCAATTGACAGGAATTGGGTGGTTGCTAAGCAGGTGCACATTTAAAAAGGACCCAAAAGCTGATTTTTAAGACCTGAACCCCAAAAAATTAGATAATTTGGTGTTTTTTGGCCCAAAAATTGATTTATGACGCCACACATTTTTTGGCCAATCCTGGAGGCCTGATGACAAAAATTCCCCCCTGCCACATCAGCATGATTCCAAAGCCTAATATCATTTGAAATTTACCAGAACTACTGCAGTAGTTCAATAAACATCATAACTTATCACTAGTTTTACAGTTTTAAGAATTACACATTTTACAGAATATGAAGCTTCTCCTTGTGTACATTCCTGTGAGATATCTTGCTGGCTGTAGCGTTAATTTTGTGTTGTCTGCAGCCTCTGCTCTGTTCTTCAACTCTTCTAATCTTGAAATTGAGGAAATTGTCAAACCAATTTTTGAGATTCTTTACTTGCAAAATTCAGTGACCATTTACCAATCTTTGATTTTTTATTGTCTGTTTTAGTTTTCTTAAGCTGCACTTTACCAGTGCCTTTACTTGTAGATTTTTGCCTGCACATTTCAACTTTACAATTTTTACCATTATCAATTCTTTGAGCATTTGGTATTTTATACCTCTTTTTGTGAACATTTCCAAATTTTGCGGCAACTCCACCATTGCATAAGGGCTGTGTCTTTCATTAAAAATCTTGCCAGGAAGTCCTGTTTAAAGGTGTCCCAATCTTTCTTGGTGTGACATTCATGCCACTTGTTGCAACAGGTCCCTACATTGTGGATCAGGCAAATAGAGATCTATGCAATGTAAAGACAAGTCAGAAACTCCATCTGTGTCAGCCTATTCTGTGCCAACTGGATCCACGCTGTGACATTGTTGTCATTTACTCCTGAAAATGACTCCAAGGCAGCACTGCAGAGTTTCTTGGCCACATGCATAGGCATGATGCTTTCATCATTGGTTCAAGGTGTGGACAGGGGCGCTTGGAAAAACCTTTGTGCGGACAGGGCATTGAAGGCAGGAACTGGAATCACCATGTTTTGATAAAGAACATGTCCTTTGGGATATAAGTTCCTGGTGTGTAGGGCATATAATCCATTGGAAGCCCTGGTATGATTCTTTTGTATATTTGATAGCTGCAGCAAGTACATGCAACAGGAGAAATTTTTGAAGAAGAAAGGTAGGATTGAAAACCTATATGTGATACCAACCTTGTAACTGTGATGTATTACCAAGTTACAAGGGAAAATATTGAAAACTAGACAATTTTCTTTATTGAGATGTAACACTTGTATAGTTTGAGGGAATATTTTTAGAGGAACATGATTGTGAAAATCAATCAATTGTATTGGACAGAGGGTGGCTTGATTTTTGTAATTAGTGAAGCGTCAAATCAAGCTATCCACCAAGCTGGTATCATCACTGGTTCTTGTTTTTGGGCTGAGTAATTTGAGTTGACTTCTGCATTTGGCTTTGGATTCTGGGGAACTCATTTTGTAAGACACAGGGTCTCTTGTGCAGAACTTTTCTAGGGAGTTAACCCCACAGTTTTAACACCAGATAGATGTGAATTTGTTGATTTTGATGCAACAACTCTTGATTGATAAGCCCTGATAGCTTTTATGAGCAGTCAACACCAGGCCAGTAAATAATCCAAATTAACCAGCATTTATCCCTGTGGTGGGGTAGAAGGAGCAGGGCAGTCTGTATGGTATGCCAAAAAATATATCATCCAAAGTGTGTGATAAATCCTCCAGGGATTAGGAATATTAGCCGGTTTTGGGGGATTTCATTTGTTTGGTGGGGAAGCATTTACTACCAAGAGCTAGGGGGAGTAAATATACATGATTCCAGAACTTCATTCTATATATTGGCATCAAAAGAAGCTAGAGTTATTATGTTTAGTACTATTTTGATTGGAATGATCTGAAAGATATATAGGTACTCTAAATCTTTTGAAAATAATTTATTTAAGCCTTGATAACATTCTTGCTGGTGTCAGGATTGACAATCCCCCCCCTCAAAACCCAAGCTAAGGGCAGGATTCAAACCATGGCCCTAATCCCTTGCAGGCTGCCAGCCCTAAGGACTAACAGGCTGGCTGCCCGCGTTTCCCTGGGATTGAGCCCCCTCAAGCTGAAGCCAAGCATAACTCCCTAGATGATAATACTAGCCAAATCTTAGAAGCTACAGCACCCAATGGAAGATCAGACAATTTGTTACAACCAAGTCTCCAGACTTGCCTTCCAAAATATCTTACAATACACAGGGGCGCTCAATGAGTTGCCCCTTGATGTATCTAACAACATGAACCAATCTGATGGCAATATCAAATTGTGGACACTTTTTCCTAATTAGGAGCGCTACCAATTCAACCTGCTGATCCCTGCACAAGTTATTCCTTGGCTCTAATCCTTACATGGAACAAGCCACCATGTCACCCCCTTGTGGCTGTGTGGCGTTCCCCATATAGTATATTAATCACAATATTCTGCAACAAACAATACCTTATCTTTACTATTTCTGCCCTTTCTATTGGACTGTTGTCTTCCCCAATTCCAAATATTGAATCCTCATTGGTTTAGTTGCAACAAATTGCCTAATGAAGGCAAAGAATTCCTACCATTAGCTTCATGAGTTTAAAGTCTACGCTAGTGACTAATCAAGATTCATCACCTGAGGAAAATGTGGGCCTGAAGCCTTCCCCCATGACCATGGCTCAAGTACAGAAGAATCAAGCAACATTTCCATAGATTCAAAACAATAAGTAAATACCCAGCATCAGTGCCATTTTGCTGCCCCTAAACCTGGGCGTCCTAACCACCCAACCTCATATTTTTCAATTCTATTATGAACACCACATGAAAAATGTAAAGTTTGGCAGCAAGTTACTATATAGACTCATAGACCATATGCTACGACTTTATTACCATTTTTAATAATAAAGATGATGAGATATTGGTTTTCCTAATTATTTTCTTTTTTATCTTTGCAAATTATCAGCTCAGAACAAGATCTCCTGGCCCGCCTGCCCATCCACCCACAGTTTACTGTCTGCCAGGTGCCCCATTTGAACATGTCTACTTTACAGAGTATCTGCTGAAGCCTGAATACAAGCAGTACTCCCTTGAGAAGATCCTGGAACAAGACCCCCTGGTCCGCATAATATCAGTCTCCAGATATAATAGACAAGGTCCTTGGCACGTTTCTGAACCCAAGCTGTTCAGAGAAAAATAATTTCTGCCCATATACCAGTTGGACATGGAACTGCCAGTGACCCCTAAACTGATGCCCACATCTGCACTTAACTTTCCACTGGATCATACCAATAAACTATTCAGAATTGTGAACATCACCCTTACTAGGGTGATTGCCACCTTAATCCTGGCCGCTGATCTGTGGTCCTGAGTGGGAAAGTCAATGTCCTAGCTTTTAAGTTAGCCCCAATATTGTGGTGGGCCATGCCCGCAAGACCCGCGGCCTGTGTGTTTCCAGAGAACAATGGGTCAGTTGACCAAGGTTGGTTCCCTGATAGCCTTTTTTCCACTGACATTGTTATCTTGGACAATATAATAGCAACCCAGGTTAACTATGAAACAATCTTAAGACAGTTATGATAGATGGTGCATCCAAGTCAAGTATATTATGTCAAGACGGCTAAATAAAAATGATAAATCAAATCATTGGTTACTTAACCTGATATCTATATTTATAATTTAAAAATATATCTCTTTAATTTGACCAAATGTCAAAACAGCAGGGTCAAATTGCCAACAAGGTTTTGACTAAGTGGATTTGAGACCCAAAATCTGATTTCCCAGTGGCCCTTAGCCAAAAAAGAAAGTTAACTCAAATTCTCAGAATTGACAACATGAACAAACACTGGTCCCATATGGTAGATACCTTGTTTTGGCACTTGACTCATTACCAGGAGCAAGTCAACCCCTTTACCATCCAACCAAGTGATCTACATAATCATGTTCCTCTTATGATGATTCACTGCAACTATATAATCCATATCTCCAAATTAAGATAATTATCTAGTTTCCAAATATTTCTCCCCCTGTAACTCTGCTAAAAAAGCACAGTTGCAACACAAGCTCTCTTTTATTGGGTCAACAAAAATCTCAGCAAGGAGGTCCAATTGACAACCATATAAAGGGATCATAAACAATCTGATACTCCCCTTAACTCTGATCCATATGTTCTGAAGCTGGGTGAGCTGTGCAGATAAGCCGCTTTGATATGGTTGTGTGGGGCTAGCCGCCAGTTTAAAGATTCTGCAGGTGGATATAGATATTCTAAAGTTTATGTGGCCTATATTCCCGCTGGGTAAAGTTCTGGTTACCCTCCGCTGAATTCAACTGTCATGGTTTCAGAGATGTGTGTAAGGGACTGTATGTAAGGATGGGCATAATCAAGCTTTTGGATTTGATATTGACCTTGAATTTAAATAGTATAAAGTACCTGGTTTAGTTTGATCCCTTAGGGCTTGGGTCCACTTGAGGTGGTGTTACAGATATCCATACTGGCTGGTTTATATATATTGATTAGGGTTGGGACAGTCACAGAAACTGTGTGATCACAGAGCCACAGACCCCTTTTTAAGATAGGTTTAGATTAGGTTGCAAAGCAATCTGTGTGGATTTGTTGGCAACTTTTGGAGTAGGTCAAAGTTTGCGCCTCCCTCCGCTGTGTAGGCCACAAAATATAAAGGAGGGCAGCTTCCAAGGATGGACTAGGGGTTCCATCCTGTGCGTGGGATGCAAAATTAGAGAAGGTAGGTTGTTGGGTTTTATTTTTTGAGGATTTTATTGCAAGCTTTTCTGGCATTATCTTGCAACAATAGTTTTGATTGAACCTTGGTTTGGTTTAGATAATTATAGTAAAATACCAAATGAGAAATATATATCTCAATCAAAAGGAATCATCTGCATAATTATGATTGAGCACAACATAAAACAAGATAGGATTGTGCTTATTCACATCACAATTAATACTGGCTTGTTTTGTAACTTTAGGGCCAGGTCACAAACCAAGGGAGTTAAAATTGTGACCTGCTCCTAAAGTCATAAAACAAATCTTCATGAACTGTGATATGATTTGTGACCAGCTGCTAAAGTCACAAAACAGATTGTGATGGGTGTATCTTGGTCACAACTAGGGAAGGGACGAAAACAGCAATTGTGCAAACATAGTGTCACAAAACCATTTTTTTGGAAGTTTTGGATTGGTTCACAAAACAATCCATGTGATTTTGTGTCACAACTTTTGGAGTAGGCCACAATTTGTGCCTCACTCCATTGTGTAGATCACAAAATATAAAATGAAGGTGTTTTTCATGGATCTAAAAGATGATTTCATTTTGTGAAGAGGCACAGGATGTAAAATTAGAATGGTTCTCAATGGTGAAACAGATAGTGTCATTTTGTGCAAGGCACAGGATGTAAAATTAGAGCAAGTTCAGTTGTGGGACTTTATTTTTTAAATTGAATTTATTAAAGCTTTACCTGCTATTACCTCACAATGATAGATTTGATCATACCACAGTTTGCTTTAGATAATTATATTAAAAGATCAATCAAAATATCAATAAATATATATTTCAATTGAAAGGAATAGCTTGCATACTTATTATTGGACACAACACAAGACCACATGAGATTATGCTTGATCACATATCAATCATGCAGATTTGTTTTGTGACTTTTTGGAGCAGGGCACAAAATGTGGCAGTTGAAATTGTGTACTACTCCCTAAAAACACAAAACAAATCTGCATGAATTGTGATGTGACATGAAGGTCACAAAATGAATTGTGCTCAACTGACAAAGTCACAAAACCAATTGTGTAGATTTTGGTGCCCGTCCCAACCCTAGTCACGACACAAATTTTGATGATTTTGGTGCCCTACTCTAATATTAATGACAAACCAACTACTGTTAGAAAGTTATTATACTGACCAGTACATATATAATATTCACATTAAACAAGGGTAGCAAGGAGAATGTAGAAAGTTACACAGTAGCTTGGTGGATCAATCATCCACCAGCAAACATGGGAAAGTCAAGAGAAATAATATGCTTATTCAAGGCGAAGGAATGGATTTAAACGAGGTTGGATCGGCTTTTTTAGAACATAGACGAGTTTTTGGAGGATTCATCTTAACAGTATCAAGGCCAGGTCAGTGTTTTTGTCGTTGGGTTTAATCTCAAGTAGCAACGTCGTTCAACTGAAAATATAGATTCCCGAAATTAATTTCAATGCTGGCTGTTGGGATCATCGCTGCTAGAGCATTAGGCCTCATTGGTGGAAATAGAAGTGATAATTTAAACTGGGTGATTGAGTTTCCACGAGAAGTTGGCTAACGGATGGGTTCTAAGAAATATAAGGCGGATTTATAAAGTTATCAACCCCATGTTGTTGAAATTGTTGTTGTTGGGCGCCTGTTACGGGCAAGACATTTCCGAAATCTTTAATATCATCGCTTCCGCCGCCTTCAATGAAATCCTCACTCAAGCAAACACCAGCAGCCCTGCCCAGCTGCCACGGCTTAACCAAACTCAGGTTAAAGTACATGTAGGCACAGAAGAAGATGCAAGGTACTACTTCTCGTTTGCCACGCTGGCGTACTGCAACAGCAGCGTTATCCATGAGTGGAAATGCAACAGCTGCCATGACATGGGCCCTGGCTGGAAAGCACATGATGTGATCCGAGATCCCATCTTGGAAACACAAGGCGTCGTTGCCGTGAACCATCAGCGCAAGGAGATTGGCATAAGCATACGTGGCTCCACCAGCTTCACCAACCAGATCCAGAACGCTTTATTTGAACTTGTCATGCTTAACGGGTTCGACCAGACCATCAAGGGTCACCTTGGGTTTAGTAGCATTGCGCGTGGGCTCCAGACCCAACTGATCCAAAGCGTACGCTCCATCTTGGAGCAGAGGTTCACCCAAGACTACAACGTCACAATGGTAGGTCACTCCATGGGGGGAGCTGTTGCCTTGCTCCTTTCACTCGACTTGCAACGCGAATACAACTTCCCCTGGGAACGAATCTCAGTCTACACCTACGGCTCCCCGAGGGTAGGCAACCTGGGATTTGTAAACCACGTCAATTCCCTGCCACTAACCCTAACTCGTGTTATCAACGAGAACGACATCGTACCCCATCTGCCCCCCAACTACGAGGGATACTTCCATACTCTGTTTGAGCTCTACCTCCATGACTCCCAAGCACAAGTATGCGGCTCACAGTTTATCGAAGATGATGCCTGCTCCAGGGCCAGAGTCGGGAACCTAACCAAGGACGTCCATAACTTTGCCTGGGACAAGGCTCTCAGCCCCCAGACCTGTCAACCATACTCTGCCTAGAATAAATTTAACATTTTCATAAGCCATTACAGTCCAATCAAAATTTATTTAAAGATGAAATTTATATAGAAGCAAATCAATGCACCTTTAAACCCCCATCAATAAAATCCAAGTCCAGAATCAATCTTTTATAATTCACCCTTTATAAATACGTGATGAGCAAAATTTATCATATACTCCCTTCCAAAAGAAACAAGTCAGCGTTGCCTCATAACCAGACAGCTTAATCTTTGAATTTGCTTGCAAGATAAACCATAAATTACATTCTAAATAATAGGTTCCCTAGATCAATGCTTAACACAAGGTTTAATCTCCCATCCCAAGCAAATATTTTAGAAATCTAATCTATAAACCAATTTGAAACAAGTGCTATACACAAGCCCATAACACGGTATTTACTTATTAAGACCAGCCAAGGCAGCTATCAGGCCCTTATAAGAAAATATCACCAAGTCAAGCTGAAAGCCCATCCACCTTAACGATACAAGGGGTTCCAATTTAAATTGTAGCCTTGGAGGATCAATTGGATTTTACTGGAGCAGGAAGATATTCCATCACTTAATTTGATCCTGCCATCGTTTTCTTTATCTACAAATATTTTATTTTTAAAAGTAAACATACAGCAGTTTTATAACCTGTTGAATAACCAAACCTATATCATCAAAAACAAAAGCTGAGTTTACAGCTGAATAGGTGTTGATATGTATAAGTAGTTACATGCATACTGCAACAACTTCATTCAAAATCGACCAATCCCACAAATGAAATAACTCCAGCCACACCCCAAAGTTTCTATGGCTATTGAGCAGTTTCCAAAGCTATGGCAACAACCAAAAATACTTCAGATTTAAACAAAATGATTTCAGATTTGAACAGAATCCAAGTTGCGCAAGATTCAGGATTCAATTAATTTATAAAATTTCAGTTAATAAATGAACTGTCAAACCAAAAACAAAATTACACTAGCTCATTATACAAAATTATATCAAACATCAAGTGGTGTAGTTCAAACCACAAACAAAATGAACTGACACAACAAGTGAAATGGATGGATGCTGTTCTGGACTATATTATAATTCAATCAGGATTCATATGAGGCACTGACAGAAGGACTAAAATGAAACAAAATTTGAGCAATCTAAAAGCAAGATTCCCCAAGCACAAAACAAAATGAACTCACACAATATGTGTAGTATGAGCAGCCTAAAATAGAATTATAACAGTTTAACAGCCAATCAACAGACATCTAATTTAGGAACAGAGGCATTTTATTCATTTTCATGGATCCTGATCTGTATGAAATGGTTTTTAGAACCTTCCAAATATGGACTCAAGATTATAATAAAAATAAATGATTAATTTTAAAATTTCTACTTTTAGTGATTTTATCCTAGGTTTTGTTTCAATATGGTTTTCAACAGCAACATCTTCAACCGCACCAGCAGCCAAGCCAGCTTCAATGGTGGCAAGGCTCAGAACGTAGAGGCACCCGTTTACACCCAAGCCTTTGAGGCGGGTAACAAGGAAGCTGACCTGTACCTGACCACTGACCCCTATGGCTTTGACTTGTTCAGTAGTCACTTAGTGTCTAGCTCTGCCCCTGCTCCTGTACCCACCCCTTAACAAGCTGCCTGTAAACCAACCAATCAGGATGGTAACCTTGATTTGGAACAACTTCCTGCCACTAGCCAACCTGCCCCCTACAGCCAATCAGGCTTCAGCTCCCCTGGCCCAGCGCCTCAAGTGACAAATCATCACTGCCCAAATTCTTCAAGAAAATGTGGCACTAAACCTACAGGGTCTGTCATGGGACCAGATTGCCGCCCAGTTGCAATTCACCTGAGCCACAATAATGCGGGAATTCAATAACTTAATGAATAAGGGAATCTGATTGGGACAGCCAAGAAGCCAAAGAAGGCCCCTGAGTCCCAAATCAATGAGGCATACCCAATCATGCTTGACCTCCTCCAGCGGGATCCCAAGCTTCCCTTGACCCAGGTCCAGAAGCAGCTTGCGCACTATAACATATGGGTGTCTGAGCGCATGGTGCAGCTCTGGATGTACGAGAAGGTGGCTTCCATACAGGTTCTTACCAATTTTGCCGGCAACCAATGGGATGGCACTAAGAATTCCCTGTATGACACTGCCATCAAATCAACCCTGATCTGATGCTTGACTAGTCTGTCAGATGATGTCATGTTCATCTCCTATTGCAAGCTATCAATAGCCTTTGATGATTTTGGCTAGCAAGGAAGAGCCGCCACTCAAAAAGGAAGGAAGAAGGTCAAGAAGGGGACTTTCATTGGTGCATTTCTGGCTGTTTCAGCCAAGGGTTTTTTCTACTATCAGACAAACCCAGATTTCATTGATGGCTACTTGTACAGCCACATCCTTAGTGGATTACTCAACTCCTGGGATGGCTTGAATTCCAAGTACCAGGTTTTCTTGAGCCACCAGATAAAGAATAGCTCCACTGCCCTTGAGGCCATCCAGCAACGCGGGCACCAGGCCTCTGTCTACCCTGCCAGCTATGCAGACATCCATCTGGCTGATGTTGTCTTCTTTAACATTGGAGATACACTATAGGAGCGCTGCCCTTAGGCTTTCAACAACCTCTATCTTGGGGTCCTTGACCACATTTTTATCTTTGGCTGCCAAATGGTGACTGACTTGTTTGCCCAAATTGTCTTTCATGTGAACATGGGCAACCAATCACCAAAAGACAAGTGCCTTTCACCTCAGGCCACTGCCACCTACCAGCCCATCCAGCCAATGACTGATGAGGAATACAATGAGCGTTATATGGCAGCCATCACATGAAATCCTCCTGCCTCACCCCTGCCACCAACTCCCCTCACCTGCAAGCCCAACCCACCCAATCCCAGACCCCTCAGGCCAGCACCACCTCTATGTCTTCCTTCCTGCTTTATTCTGCCTCCTAGGCATCACTTTCCCCCGCCCTAATAAACCCCCTGTTGCCAAACATTTTCTATTTATATTATCTTTATTTTGAATTTCAATTGTTCCTGTTCTCTTTTTTTATAGTTGGTTTTATTATTTATGTTCAGCTTATTTCTATAAAATCATATATTTACTATGCCATGTATTAAGATCCAGAACACAGTTATTTTTAGTACCCAGACACAGCCCCTTGTGAAAATATTAACAACAATTTGATGATCAGCTAAATTTGAATTAGAAAATTATAGTGTTAACTATTTTAGATAAAGTTGTTACTGATCCAAATTCAAAACCTTAATGATAAACTTTAAGCCAATCAGGAGCCAAGTGATAAAGTGATTAATATGACATAAAGGGTCATTCAATAATTATTTGATGCATGTGCACTAATTAATATTATTGGTTGGATCTTTTGCTATTGTACACCATTGCCGCTGTGGCAAGTTGTTGATGGACTAGTGCCCAATCAGCTGCTGGGTTAGCACTAGTCCATCAACAACTTGTCACAGCGGCAATGTGTCAGGATACCAGGAGTACTGTGGAGCTCCAGCAGGTGAGGGAGGAGTGGAAGCAGGTACTGGAATGGCCCATCAGATGATGGAATCTAACTTTACCAGGTAGGAAAGGGCCTTCCCAGCCACAGCCCAAGG
The DNA here is from genome assembly GCA_014839935.2 of Entomophthora muscae. Lineage (NCBI taxonomy): Eukaryota > Fungi > Entomophthoromycota > Entomophthoromycetes > Entomophthorales > Entomophthoraceae > Entomophthora > Entomophthora muscae. The sequence goes on along the minus strand of QTSX02006535.1, from coordinate 172,540 downwards.
TCCAGCTGCTGGCAAGACAGAGCCAATCAATCCCGTGAGCGCCAGGTAAAACACTCCCAGGAATTGACTACTCTGGCCAGTAGCATCAGAAGTGGGGAGGGGGTTGAAATGGTTGGTTTGGGTGTCTGGGGCGGTTCCATGGGGACCAAGTAGGCAGTAGGATTGTTGTACTTTCTGTTGAAGATCAAAGGGTAGATAGTGATTGCTTTGCCGTCACAGAGAATTTGGTAGGATCTCTTGGGAGAGTTTGGGCGGGTGTACCACTGCAAGTTTCCAATGTCCAGGGTTTGTGGTCAGGATTGGCGGGATACTCAGTGAAATTCACAGGGCCAAATAGAGCGTTGGGTGGACAATAGTAGTCAAAGGCTTCTGTTTTGTCAACTGGAGTCTGGCTATCTATCCCAGTGGATGGGTGCTGACTCTTGGGTGTATGCAGATAAAAAAGTATTAAAAATAGGTATGGAAACAGATTGGTGAACCAAAGGTTCATAACAACTTTATTTGGTAAGGATGACAATACAGAACTTTTTCAAGTGCTTCTGATTTATATACTTACTCACATGCAGGTGCCTATGGTCATTTTTCTGATGCTATCTGTGTGGCAAGGCTTGGCATCTCAGGTTCTGCTGTTTGTTGGCTGCTTCATGGTTATTTTTGGGGTTTTCAGGAACAGTTATTTGGCTTTTTGATGGTTCATCTTGGCTTGGCTGGCCATTGGTTCTGGCAGGTTTGGCTTCTGGAGTTTTGGGGGTTTTCCTAATTTGATCATCATTTTTGGACTGGCTTGACAGGCTCTCTTGAGCCCAAAGAACTTGATTAAAAAAGGGGTCCCCAATTGGGGACCCCAAATTACTTAATGGAGGGTGGGCTTGATCTGGGTTTACTGGGCAGCTAAAAATAGCCTGCCCAGGCCCAGCCAAACCCACCAAGGCTTGAGTGTAGCTTTTGGGGCCTTAAGCGGGCCCCTCAGCTACACTCAGGGAAGAAGTGGTTCCCACACCTGGATTTGCTTTGAAAATAAATAATCCAGGTGTGGGCAAATCTCCCCTGCCTGCTAGCCCCGCCTGGAGGCTTGGAGCAGGCTTGGTTCCCGCCCTGGGCCTTGAAGTTGTTACTTCCGTAACACTATCCCCTTCTAAACCGGACTTGGATGTCTTCTTTTCCCAATATTGGCAGAAAGCATCAGCTGTGTTGGTAAGTTTATCAGCTGGTTCCCAGTTGCTTTCCTTGTGCAGGTATCCTAGCTAATTGACGTAGTACTGTGGTTTACGGTAGTAGGTGTGATTGCTGTGTATATACTCTACTTCATGTTCAAGGAATCTCCCTACCAGGATGATCGGAGGGGCAGTCTTCAGTTTCTGGTGGGGTAGGCACGTTCTGTCCTTTTTGAACAGCAAGGATTGATGGAATATGTCATGTATTTTCCAGGTGTCAGGTAACTTCAGATGGTAAGCTACTTGCCTACTTGGCCCGTGATCTGGTAGGGCTGCTTCTTCAATGAGCTAGCTTCTGGCATGGGACATTTAGGGGTATGTTCCTTGAGTCTAGATAGATCTCATCCCCAATCTCTAATGTCTTTCCAGGGGTACACTTTCTATCAGCAAAGGCTTTGTAAGTCTGTACTGCGCGGGTTAGGTTTCAGGAGCAAGTCATCTGGGTTTTGTGGATGTGTTCCATCCAGGTTCTACCCGCTTTGTTAGACTCCTGGTTTCCAATCTTGGGGTCCCAAGTGGGGTCAAATCTGTAATTGGCTTTGAAGGGGGTCATCTTGATGAACGCGTGATCTTTGCTATTGTATGCATATTGGGCTGTGGATAATAGATATGCCCAGTTGTCTTGATCAGCATTTGCGTAGCATTGGAGGTACTGTTCCAAAATCTGGTTTACCTGTTTGGTTTGGCCGTTGGTCTGGGGGTGATAGGAAGTAGACACACATCTTTTTGGTTCCTAGGTCTTTCATCATTTGTGCCCAATAATGAGATGTGAACTGTGGTCCTTGGTCTGTCACTATTTCCTCTGTGGTTCCGTTTTGGGTGAGTATTCAGTCATGAAAGTGTCAGACAGTTTAAGCAGCAGTGCAATGGGTAGTGGTGGGGACAAAGTAGGCCATTTTGTTGAAACAGTCAACCATCACTAGAATTGTGTTTTAGTCTTCGGAGGGTGAGAGTTTGACTATGTAATCCATGGAGATCAATTTCCAGGGGCCTGAAGGGATGTCTAGGGGGCAGAGAAGACCTTCTGGTTTAGAGTGTCTTGTTTTGATATGCCTGCATGTCTCACAACCCTCAATGTATTTGATAACATCTGTGTCTATCTTGGGCCACAGGTAATTTCTTTTTGATGCTTTGAAGGGGTTTGTGGCGTCCCAGGTGGCCGGCTAGTTCTGAGTCATGATAGTCCTTAAAGACAGAAATCTGAGCCAATCCTTCTGGTACATAGATTATTCCTTGTAACAGTAGGGTGGTTCCTTTTAGTGAGTAACCTTTTTGTACAGGGGGCTGTCTAGTTGTGTTGAGAGTTCTGAGACCATAGTTTTGGCAATAGGGCCCTTTGTCTGGGCTTCTAATATGTCTGATTTCTTAGCAAAAAATTTCAGGTAGTTTAGCTTATTCTTCCACTGGTTCTATCCAACAGGGTATGGGTGTTGTGATCTCTCAACTTGGTGGAGGACAGGGTCAGGTTGGCTCTTCTACTTAGGGCATCTAGGACAATGTTTACTTTTCCAGGTTTATAGTCAATTTCTAGTACGTAGTCTGCCAGTTCTAGGGCCCATCTCACTTGTTGTTGGTTAAGCTGCCGTGATTTAAAGAAGTAAACTAAGTTTTTGTAAACTTTTAGGACCTTTACTGGGTGCTCAGCGCCGCATAGGTATCTGCACCAGTGCTTCAGGGTCTTCATTATAGCTAGCATTTCTTTATTGTATATAGGATAATTTCCTTCAGCAGAGATCATCTTTTTGGAGTAATATGCTACAGGATGTAGCATACCATCACCTCCTTCCTTAAGAAGCACCCCTTCCAGGGCAGATTCAGAAGTGTCAGTTTCCAGGATAAACGGCTTTGTGTGATCAGGTATGGCCAACACAGGCGCAGAGGTGAAGGCTAACTTCAGGGCTTCAAAGGCTTTAACACAGTTGGGGGTCCACTCAAACTGGACTTTGTCTGAGCAAAGGTGGGTCAGGGGAAGAGTGATCTGAGAATTTTTTTGATGAAATCTCTACAGTAGTTTGCTAGCCCCAGGAAACTCCTAACATCTTTCCAACAGGTGGGAGTGGGCCAAGCTACAACTGCATCCACTTTATCTTGGGCCATGGCAAATTCACCAGTTTGTACTAAGTAGCCCAATAATTCTACCTCAGGTTGGAAGAACTCACACTTCTTGAGTTTGACGTGAAGGTTGGCTGCTGCTAGTTTCTTCAATATGAGGTCCAGGTGGCGGAGGTGGTCTTCATGTGTTTTGCTATATATCAGAATGTTGTCAAGATATGCCACACAGAATTAGTCAAGGTATTCTCCAGAGACCAAGTTAATCATCCTCTGGAAAGTGCTAGGGGCGTTGCATAGCCCAAAAGGCATGACTAGGTATTTATAGATTCCATATCAAGTTTTGAAAGCCGCTTTATATTCATTGCCTTCTTTGATTTGGATTTGGTTAAAAGCGTCTTGGAGGTCAATCTTAGAGTATACTTGTGCTCCAGTCAAGACATCACATAGGTCGTTGGCATTAGGTATGGGGTATTGATTTTTTACTGTGATTTTGTTCAGCTTAAGGTAGTTTACACAAGGTCTCATTCCCCCATCTTTCTTCCCAACAAATAGTAGGGGGAAGAGCATGGGGCCTTTGAGACTCGGATAAATCCTTTCTTGGCCATGTCTTCAATGTATGCTTTCAAGGCCACCTGTTCTTTGTGGTTGCAACTATAGATGGGGCCGTGGCTGGGTTGCATATCAGGGAGTAAGTCAATGGTGTGGTCTTAGATATAGTGTTCAGGTAGTTGAGTTGCCGCCTCTTTGCTAAAGACACTGACCCATTTCTTGAGGGCTGAGGGCAGCTTCCCTGAGCAAGGGTCCAATCACAAGGTCATGAGTTTGATGAGGGGTACTATGTCTGGCTCGGCTGAATGGGTACAGTGTCAGGGTTAGGTCCCTTTCCCAGGGTTACGGTTTGGTCACAATAGTTCAGGATTGCACCATGCTTGTCATCCCAGGAGTCTCCAAGTATCAATGGGTGTGGTAATCCTTTTAACAGGATCAAAGATGAGGGGTAGGTGTTTTTTCCAATCTTCAGCTCCAGGTGTTGGTTACATTCTTGGCCAATGTCAGTTGAACTGTTTCCCATAGTGACTTGGAATTGATATCTGAGGGGGTGAGTTCACGCTTGGACGCTAATGCAGGGTCAATGAAACTTTCATCAGCCCCTGTGTCTAAGAAAGCCTTTTTGTGAAATACTTTATCTCCCACTTATAGGGTCACTATGATATTCTTATAAGACTGAGAGGTAGTGTTTAATTGGGAAAGGGAGCCTGAAGTTTGTTTTCTTCTGGGGAAGGCCCTGGTCTGGTGCCCTGCTTCATGGCAGTGGAAACACAATCCATCTTTGTAATGTCGTTGCAACTCCTTGGGTGTCATGGCTGGTCTGGCCGCAGTGGGGCTTATGGCCATCTGGGGTCCATGGGGGGCAGCACTGTGGGTTTCTTGGTTTAAGCTTAGTCCTCGGCAGAGGGAAACCAGTTCTTCTAACCCAATTGTGGGGGGGGTGCTTGAGGAGGTCCTTTAACCCTGGGTTCACACCTTTTCTGAATAGAATGGCAGCCAATTTATTGTCCAGCATAGCATGGGTCTGTAGTTTGGTGAAATCTTCTATGTAGGTCTGAAGTGGGCAGCTGTTTTTCTTGAGTTCCAACAAGGTCATGAAGGCGAAAAGACAGGTATTCTGGTCCTCTCCTGTGGCTATTAGTTCTGCCTCAAATTGAGCATAGTCTAAGAAAAATACTACATTGTTGGTGGTGGCTTTGCTGAACTAGTCTAGGGCGTCCCCTGTTAGCATGGATGCTACTCCCAAGACTTTGAATGTGTTATTGGGATAGTCAGCGGCATTGGCTAGGAAGTGCAGTTGTAGTACCAACAAGGCTCTTCTAGCTTCCTCTAGGCTGAGCTTGCCCATCTGGGGCATGGTCGCATTGGAGGTGGTTTGGTTCACAGTGATGTTCTGTACTTGGGAGGAGGTTGCTGTGGTTGAGTCTTTGCTCTCTGGAGCATCCTTAGAATCATCCAAGGTCCAGGTTGTTCTCTTCCACATGGAGGAGATTTGGTATGATAGCCACAAATAACAATAATAAGTGATAATCATAAAAACAAACATATAAGTAGCCCCAAGTGCCAATAACATCTTGGGTCCCAGGTTACCAAGTTTGGGGTGAATCATCATAATGTCAGGATACCAGGAGTACCGTGGAGCTCCAGCAGGTGAGAGAGGGGTTGAAGTAGGTACTGGCATGGCCCACCAGATGATGGGACCTAACTTTACCAGGTAGGAAAGGGCCTTCCCAGCCACAGCCCAAGGTCCAGCCGCTGGCAAGGCAGAGTCAATCAATCCCATGAGCGCCAGGTAAAGCACTCCCAGGAATTGACTACTCTGGCCAGTGGTATCAGAAGTGGGGGGGTTGAAATGATTGGTTTGGATATCTGGGGCGGTTCCATGGGGACCAAGTAGGCAGCAGGATTGTTGTACTTCCCGTTGAAGATCAAAGGGTAGATAGTGATTGCTTTGCCGTCACAGACAATTTGGTAGGATTCCTTGGGAGAGTTTGGGTGGGTGTACCACGGCAAGTTTCCAATGTCCAGGGTTTGTGGTCAGGATTGGCGGGATACTCAGTGAAATGCACAGGGCCAAATAGAGCATTGGGTGGACAATAGTAGTCAAAGGCTTCTGTTTTGTCAACTGGAGTCTGGCTATCTATCCCAGTGGATGGGTGCTGACTCTTGGGTGTATGCAGATGGAAGATTATTAAAAATATGTATGTAAACAGATTAGTGAACCAAAGATTCATAACAACTTTATTTGTTAAGGATTGTTGTAACTGTGCTGTTTTAGCAGAGTTACACAGGGAAAATATTTAGAAGATATATAATAATCTTTATTGAGAGGTAATAATTATATAGATCATGTGAATCAAGGATAGAAGGAACAAGATTAGTGATCACACGGCTGGATGGAAGAAGGGGATGGCTTGATCCTGATAATGAGTCAAGCGCCAAATTGAGGTATCCACCGTGAGGGATCATCATCTGTTCATGTTGATGGATTTGGTAATTTGAGTTGACTTCCTAGTCTGGCTTTGGGTGACCGGATAATTGGATTACGGGTCACAAACCTGCTTGGTTGGAACCTTGATGGCGGGTTGAGCCTGCAGTTTTGACACACCCCCTTGACTGAAGGTTGGCCTCCTCTGGGGGCAGGTTGTCAGGGAGGTTGTCAGGAGCCCGGGCGCCATATTGAATCAGTTGTTATTTGGTGGCAGGCAGGGAGGTCTCTCATTGTTTTTGTCTTGCTTTGCAGGGTTGTAGGTGGTCGTGGTGTAAGGTCTTGTCTTGCTTGCGTTTCCCAAGCCCTTGCATGAGGTAAGTGTTATTGTTGTTTACCTTTAGAATGATTGCTGGCCCTAATTTCTTGGGTTGTAGTTTGCTTTTGTCAACGTTCATGACCCAGACTTTGTCCTCAACTTCATGTCTATTGCAGATGGGAACAAAAGACTTTTGTAAGCATTCCTTTTCTTTGGCTGCTTATTTGCTGTTGGCCTCTACTAATTGAGGATCTGAGCAAGGGGGGACTTGACTTGGAATTTCCAGTTTGGGTCCTGTCAATGCTTGGACAATATTTGGCTGTGTGCCATATACTAGTTCAAACAGGCTTTTCTGGTGGATCTGTTCACTTGGGTTCAGCACACAAGTAATGCAGTTGGTAGCTGCTTATACCAGTCTTCAGGTCTCCCGGCGGTGAGTTTGGCTAGGGCTTGCACGAGGCTACCATTAAGCCGCTCTACACGTCCATTGGCCTGTGTATGGTATGGTGTTGTGACAGTGTGTTTGGCCCCATTTTTGGTGAGGTATACATTGGTGTATTTGGAGGTCAATTCCTTGCCTCCATTGGTTATCAGGAGTTATGGCTTTCCAAACCTGCTGATTATTTCCTTGCTAATGAATTGTCAGACGTTGTTACTGGTGTGTGCCTTCACCGCTTGGGCTACTGGCTACCTTGTCGCAAAATCAATGGCTGTGATGATGTATTTTTTGTTGTTGTGCTTTCCTGGCATGGGGCCCACAATGTCAAGAGCCCTGTCAGGAATGCCTTTGCCTCCTTTCCTGACAACATTAACATAATCTTGATTGACCCAGTGTCTGAAGACCTTTCTCCTAATTTGGGGTTTTTCTCAGGTCCTAAAAAGGAATTATTAGCATGTAACACCTGCTCAAAATTACCTTTTTCCCCTTGGGATCAATCCAGGAGGCCTGCCCTTTGCCCAACACGGGGATCAAACCCGGTCTCTTGTGCTCATTGTTTTATTGCCTAGGCAACATTAATACTTTGACTTTAAACTTACCTTTGAATTTGCTCAAATTTTTAAGCCCCAGCCAATCAGAGTTTACGCCCGCAGCAGGGCCACTTGAATCCATCATTAAACCGGGAAACGGTTTCAAAGAACAAGAACAAGGCTCTGTAGTTGTTTTGATTAATCAAAACATTGGAGCATCTCCTTATGGTGGGTTGCTTAACCACCAGAAGCTTCTCCAAGCTGGGACCTCTCAAACAGCTGGGGTAAATGACACCTAGCTGTTTGAGAAGGCCCAGCAGGGGCTATTGGTTCTTTAAAATATTAATAATTTTATTATTAATTGTAAGCCAAGTCAAGCTTCTCCTGCCAAGTTTTCCCTCTCCAATATTATCCCCAACTCCCCTTGAAACTGCAAATTGGACAGCTATTGACAGCCTATATAAGGCTCCATCTTGTCAGCATTATTAATTGTTTAGTTGATAAAGTCAATTTACCAACCTAATTGATTTTTCTTTTGCCTGCTCTCAAATCCTGAAATCAAACACCATGATGCTACCCAAGTCATCTCAATGGGGACCATTTGGGTATAAATGGTTGGTTTGGTTGCTCCTTTTTCAGTCCCTTACTGCAAACCTTTCTTTTGGAACCAGAGCAAATTCTGGTTTGCCACCTCCTGGTCTCTTGGACAAGTCGTGGCGCCAAGTGGTACCAGGCGTATGGTACACCGCCACCCCACTGTCATCAAATCCCCCCATCAAAGAGGAACCAAAGGTCATGGGTTCCATTCCGCCCAGTCCTTCCTTCTTTTGCCCCATGGCTTCTGTTTCCTCCTGGGTTATCTTGGAGCTTACTTCCTGTTGGGAAGATTTAACCCTCTTTTGGGTCAATATCAATTATTTGGGGAATTGTTCCATATGGGGATGGTCTCCCTTCCAATTGGTTCTCTACTCACCAGGTTGAACCCATCTGTGGCCATACACCTTTTGGATGGTATGTTTCCAAGTAGATGGGTTCCTGACAAGCCCATACTTTGAACAGTAGTTGGGTTTGAATGGGGAGTACAGACTTAGGCGGGTTCTTGCTTTTGGAAAACTTTTTGCAGACCTTGCACTGTTTTAACACTTCCTGGACAAAGCGGTATAAGGTTGGCCACCAGGCTTTATGCTTTATGAATTTTTATAGATTTTGGCTCTTAGTATATCCAAGATCTCTGTGATAGCAAAGAATGGTATTGGCTCGTTGATGTGTGGGGATGTAGGGAATGGTCATGCCATCTGACATTTTTCTGTGAAGAGTCCTGTATACGTCAGAAAAGTGGTGTTCATTCTTGATGACTGTTTCTTTGGTGATATTGGTTGTGCCTGTAGGGAACCCTTTGTCTTTTGTATGGAGCACTAGGAGAGGCCAGTCTGGGTCGAGCCCATTCTCTCCCCTAGAAGCGCGGACATACAGACGGGACAGGGCATCTGCCATGGCAAGCTTGGCCCCGGGCTTATATTGGATGAGCATGTTAAAACTTTCAAAGATTTCCATCCACTGCGCTTGGCGGCGTGGCAGGTTTGCTTGTGTTTTGAAATAGATGAGTGACTTGTGATCAGTTAGTGCTGTGAATTCTTCCTGCCATTCCAGGTAACAGCGCCATTTTACTAGGCAGTGTACAATAGCCAGCAGTTCTTTGTCATGGATTGGGTATCAACACTTGCCATCTGTCAGTTTGTGCGACTCATAGGCTACAGGCAGGAAGTTGCCAGCACTATTCTTAATTTGTAGTACTCCCCCAATGGATGCATCTGAGGCGTTGGTTTCCATCTGGTACTCTCTGTCTTGTTTAGGATATTGTAAGATGGGTGCTGTTGTGAGCTTTTCTTTGAGACTTCTAAAACAGAGGTCATGTTGGGGGGTCCATACAAACTTGGACTTGGCGCCTGTTATGGCGGACAAGGGAACAGTCAAGACGCCACAGTTGGGTATGAAGCATTGTACATAGGCCACCATTCCCAAGAAGGTGAAGAGTTCTGATTTGTGCATGGGAGGTGGCATCTTGCAGATGGTTTGTATCTTTTGACTGTTGGGTTTAATGCTGTCTTTTGAGACTATGTGTCCCAAGAAGGGTAGTTTCTCCTGGAAGAACTGGCATTTGGAGGGTTTGGCCAACAGTTTGTGCTGTGCCAAGGTCGCAAAGACTTCCTCCAGGTCCTTGTGGTGCTGTTCCACCAAGGGGCTGTAGACAATAATATTGTCCAGGTACACTAGGGCATGTTTGCCTATGTGTGGCGCAAACACTTTGTTCATGAAGGTTACAAAGGTGGACAGGGCATTGGTCATGCCAAAGTTGAGTACCACACATTTGTAGGAACCATACTTTGTGTGGAAGGCTGTCTTGGGGATGTCTTCCTCCTTGATACAAATCTGATTGTAGCCTGCAGTTAGATCAATATTGGAGAAGACAGTGGCTCCTCCCAAGGCATCAAAGAGGTCGTCAATCAGTGGCAGTGGGTAACAATTCTTAACAGTGACTTTGTTAAAGGTGCAATAGTCTGTGACCAGGTGTAAGCTATTGTCCTTTTTAGCCACAAAGAATACGGCGGCCCCAAAGGGAGACTGTGAGGGGCAGATAAGTCCTTTTTCCAGTGCCTCCTTGAGATAGGCGCACAGGGTGTCATCCTTGTTTGGGGTCAGTTGATAGATGGGATGTGCCTTGGGTACAGCCCCCTTGAGTTGGATCAAGTGTTGGATGTGCTTCTCAGGGGGTAGCCCAGTTAATGATTCCTTAAAGATTTCTGGGTGACAGGCCACAATGTCACAATCTTGAGGCGTGGAGGTGTCCTGGTGGTCCTTGAAGTGTATGATTTCATCTTGGCAGGAATCCCAGTCAATTGCTTTCAGGTTTTCCTTCTTGTCCACAGTCTCTGTGATGCTTACAAAGATGTGGTTGCATAGGAGTTGGTCCACAGAGTCAGGATAGATCTGGTGGTTGACGCCTTCACGCTTGATGGTCAACATGGAGGTTGCCCAGACCATGTGGGGGTTGTTTCTCTGAAACCAGTCTAGTCACAGTACAATGTCAAACTTAGGGAAGTCAATGACGTGACCTTGGATGGTGGAGTGGAGGTTTTCAAGCATGACAGAGAAGGGGGCAGTTTCCTTTGTCACGGCAATGTGGTGTTCATCAGCCAGGACCATGTTTTTAATCCGCAAAGGATTAGTGGTCAGCTTGAATTTATCCACAAAGCTTCTGTTGACTAAGGTTCAATCTGCGCCCATGTCCAGGAGTGCTGAGCCTGTGTATCTGCAAAACCAGAAAGGGTAGGACATCAATTTATTGGGATGTCTGGCAATGGTGTATAGTACCGGGTCTTCCAAGGGCACTTGGATCATTGGACATTGGTCCACGTCTTCAGGTTAGTATTCATTGTTGGGCAAGTCAGAGGTTGCATGGGGAGAGCTTGGCTTGCTTAGTGCTCTCCCTGGGATTTTCCCTCATCTTGGTTGCCTTGGGTGGCGGTGACACAGAAATGGGTACAATTTGATTGGCTGTTATTTCCATTCCCATTCAAACCCGTGGGTTTGTGGTTGTTGTTGCTGCAGTTGCCTCCAGGAGGTGGTCAAGAAGAGCGCCTGCTTGGATGGGAGTCATTGGGCCTTTCTTGTTTCCCAGTCTGTGCCTTGTGTAGAGCGTTGGATGTTTGTTCCGCTTTTTCTACTTTGCAGTACAGGCTTTGCAGGTTGGTTACTTGGTCCAGGTTCACATGTCTCATTACATGAGACTTGAGGGCGTTGTAGTACATAAGGTGTGTTTCTGGGGTGTCAAAGGCCATGTCGGATTGGGCATGGAGACAGAGTTCCTTGTAGGCGCAGGTGAGTTCTTTAAAGGTGCCTGTTTGGGTCAGGTTTTTTACTTGACATATGATCATGAGCGCTGTATTCTTAAGCACAAACCTTGCCAAGAAGTCCTGTTTGAATGTGTCCCAGTTCTTGTCAGTGTGTTCTTTGTGCCACTTGTCACACCAGGTGCCAGCATCATGGGTCAGGCAAATGAAAATCTCAATGATCCAGAATTGCTGTGGGCATTCCATCTGAGCCAGCTTGCTTTGAGCAGACTGGATTCATGTGGCAGTGTTATTGTCGTTGGCCCTGGCAAATGGCTCTAAAGCAGCACTGCAAAGTCTTTGTGCAACATAGGCAGGCTTGGTGGCTTTTTCAGCTGGTTGCAGCATCAAGGAAGGTGCCTGAAAGAACCCTTGGGCAGACAGGGCGTTGAAGGCGGGTAGCAGGATCACCATGTTTTGGTAGAGGACAAAACCATCAGGTATCTTGGTACCAGAAGTGTACAGAGTCCAGTCAGGCGGGAGGCCAGACATGATTCTATCAAGCATTTGTTGGCCGCGGCGTGTGTGGCAACAGGCGGAATTTTCCAAGATAAGGTAGGATGGAGAACCTACCTGTGCTACCAATGTTGTAACTGTGCTGTTTTAGCAGAGTTACACAGGGAAAAATATTTAGAAGATAGATAAAAATCTTTATTGAGAGATAATGATTATATAGATCATGTGAATCAAGGATAGAAGGAACAAGATTGGTGATCACACGGCTGGATGGAAGAAGGGGGTGGCTTGATCCTGATAATGAGTCAAGCATCAAATCAAGGTATCCACTGTGAAGGATCATCATCTGTTCATGTTGATGGATTTGGTAATTTGAGTTGACTTCCTAGTCTGGCTTTGGGTGACCAGATACTTGGATTGTGGGTCATGAACCCGCTTGGTTGGAACCTTGCTGGCGGATCAAGCCTGCGGTTTCAGCAGGATGACAATACAGAACTTTTTCAAGTGCTTCTGATTTATATACTTACTCACATGCAGGTGCCTCTGGGAATTCTTCTTATGCTATCTGTGTGGCAAGGCTTGGCATATCAGGTTCTGCTGTTTGGTTTTCTGCTTCATGGTTATTTTTGGGGTTTTCAGGAACAGTTATTTGGCTTTTTGATGGTCCATCTTGTCTTGGCTGGCCATTGGTTCTGGCAGGTTTGGCTTCTGGAGTTTTGGGGGTTTCCCAATTTGATCATCATTTTTGGACTGGCTGACAGGCTTTCTTGAGCCCAAAGAGCTTGATTAAAAAAGGGGTCCCCAATTGGGTACCCCAAATTACTTAATAGATTGTGGGCTTGATCTGGGTTTACTGGGAAGCTAAAAATAGCCTGCCCAGGCCCAGCCAAACCCACCAAGGCTTGGGAGTAGCTTTTGGGGCCCAAAGCGGGCCCCTCAGCTACCATCAGGGTGGGAGTGGTTCCTGTACCTGGATTTGTTTCAAAAAGCAAAAATCCTGGTGCAGGCAAATCCCCCCGCCTGCTAGCCCTGCCTGGAGGCTAGGAGCAGGTTTAATTCCTGCCCTGGGCCTTGAAGTTGTTACTTCTGTAACACAATAGCGCACAATGATAAAACAACCAGCCAATCATACTAATTAGCGCACATACACCAAAGAATTATTGAATGACCCTTTATGTCACAACAATCACTTTATCACTTGGCTCCTGATTGGCTTAAAGTTTATCATTAAGGTTTTAAATTCAGATCAGTAATAACTTTATCTAAAAACAGTTAACACATAATTTTCTAATTCAAATTTAGCTGATCACCAAATTATTGTTAATATTTTCACAAGGGGCTGTGCAAAGCGCCAAAAATAATATGGTAATCAAAGAAACAATGCCAACACAAAGCAAACAACATATGGGTCATTATTTGTTAGATTAAGCCAAGGCGCCAGCTTAAGCATTTTAAAGACTTTTAACTTCTTTGGTATCATTTAAGTTGTAAACTTATGTTTTTTGAACATTAATATAATGCTTAGTTTACTGAATAAAAGTTTAATGGTGTAAAATATACAAATAATAAAAATAAATCTTATTTCTATTAACTGTATTTTTGCTAAAAACCCTTTTTTCTATTTTAATAAGCCAAGAATCAAATATATGAGTTGCATGGGAGAGTAATAGCAGCCCCAAAGCCATAATTGCTATTACCCTATCTTTGGCTCATATAATTAATTTCTTAGTTATTTTTAGAAAAAAAGTTGTTGTATTTAAAAGACTATTTACCCTATGTGAAATATAAGTTTTTGTTATGCGTCCAATTTCATGAACATGTCCTACTAATCCTTTAGTAGTATCAGCTCTCTTTGTTTCTCTGTCATCTGTGCAGAACTTTGCACAATAATTTATTTTGGAGTACTCCTTAACATCTTCAAATGTCAAAGGTGAAACATACAGCTCACCATCTTTCATGAAATATGAAAGATTAACATAAAATGCTTTGACTTCAAGCCAGCTTTTTTTAGGCCTAGATTTTCTATCATAGATGTAAAAAAAGGTTTTTTGGGAAACATCTGAATTATTTACAAGTGACTCATATAAACCCTTTCTTTCTTCTTCTCTCTCAAAAACCATTTTGAGATCATTTATATTTTTTATATACATCTCATTTTCCTTTTGTTTAAATATTTTAGATAATACACCAAAATGACCATCAACAATACTTTTGCCATGACACTCAACAAATCTATTAAACTTAATTGTTCCTTTTATAATTTTAGGTACCTCTTTAAAAAGATAATATAAGAATTCATAAGATCTAAAATGATTACCATTATCAGTCCAAACTTTAATATTTTTAATATTCTTAAATTAATTATTTTTAAGCAGACTTATCAAACACTGACCTGAAAACAAAGTGTCATGAGATAAAATTTCAGATAAAAAGTCATGATACTCATATTTAATTTTCTCATTTTCTTTAAAAGCAATTGCAAATCCTAATAAAGAAATAGGTATTTCTCATAAAAACAATTATTTGTCTCTATAGGACCCCCACCTATTTTAAAGTTTTCTTTATAGTCTATTACTATAACACATGAATTATTATCAAGATTATTTATATCACTAATATATTCTTTATTTTGATGCTTATAAAACTTTTCATGTAGGTCAATAGATTCCAAATTTTCTTTAATAGATTTAGGCAATGGCAACTTCTTTATACTCAAATCCTTTTTCTCCATTTCTAATGATTTTTAAGTTGCAAATGTTACACATATCAGTTTGCTTTTTGCTTTTAATTATATTATTGGGAATAAGCATATAGAAAGTGGAAAGTGAAATAGAAATATTGTTTTTTATTTTCATATCTTCATAAATTTCTTTTTTTGTTTTCAATAAGGAGTATTTTATTTTAGTTGAGTATTCACTCAATTCTTTTTGTAATTCTTCATAAATCAATCCAGGGGATTTTTTAGTGAATTGGCTGGTTGGAAATGAATTTTTTAATATGTGTTTTAAAATATTTTTTATGTTTTCTTTCTTTACTGAATCATTTTTTCCTTTTTTATTTTTTGAATTTAATGATGCTTTTTTAGCATTTTTTATTTTTTAGAATATGAATACTCATTTTTTGTCATTTTAAATCCACAATCCCAAAGCTCTTTCAGACTGTAGCTTGATGTAACCAATGCTCTTAGGGAAGGAAGGTGCTTGGCAGGGGACTCTGACATCAACTCCTTTAAGTTGTTAAGGAAATCATCTGTCTTAGAATTTTGTATGACAGGTAAGAAGGTACTTTTTTCAAACTCTGTTTTTAATAAGAAATGCTCAACAAAGCTGTTAAGATCATTGTCAGCAGTAAAAAGGAATGCTTGTTTAAGCATAGATATTCTTTCTCTCTTAGTAGAAGCCCCCAGTGAGAAGAAGAGTGTCATCTGAGGTGCAAACTTAATAGGTTCCATAATGATAGTGGTTGGGTTCCTTGGCTTGGTTCAGGCAGTTCTTGCTTGGAAATAGATGTGCAGTTATCAGAGAGGAGTAAAGGTGTGGATTGTAAAGTAAATTTCTGTAAAGTTGAGCTGTTTAAATACCATGTTAGCTGAGCTTTTACACTACAGGCATAAATCCCCAACTGACCCCCAACTGATCTCCTTAATTTATCAATATCACCCCTGAAGTCTGATATCATTGTTTATTTACCCCTTTTTATATTCTGGTTAACTGTTGATATCTTGGCAAATAGTATTTCAATCTCGCTCAAACTAGTATTGTTAGAAAGCCCTTAATCTCAGCTTTTGAAATTGTGCTGCAACTTTATATATCAATACCAATTTAGTATCTTGAAGCGGCTTTGAATGTAAGCTTATAAAATTATTATTTGAAATAAAATATGATAATTAACTCTTAAAGTATGATATTTTAATCAGTAAACTAAATTTAAAGTATAAATTATTATTTAGTTTACTTCTAGTAACCAACTCAAAAACCTTTTGTTTAAATAAACTTAAGTTTATTATAACTTTTAACAGTTCTTAAAAAATGAACCTTATATATCTTAAATCTATCAAAACAAAAATGTTATTTTTAATCACATATAAATATTTTCTTGTATAATTAAAGTTGTATCTTATTTTTATAGATACAATGACTAAGATCATTTTTTATTTAGTTTAAATAAATTTCAACCTTTATAAAATTATATTAAATAAAGCAAGATTTTGATACATTCTTTTTTATGTTTGAATTTTTTATACATATTATCTCTAGCATACAGTATAAAAATATAATTTTATTAAATAGTTGTATAAAGCTATTTTATTAATATTAAATACTTAAGAATTTGAAAAGAAAAACTTTTACTCTCTTATAAGTTCTTATTATATATTTTTTATAAAATCTAACTTAAGAATAAATTACTTATGCTAAATGAGATCACTGAAATTTCAATAAAAGTTTAGTTTTTTTAACTTTTTACTAGATTTTTTTATAAAAAAAATCCAAAATTATTTAATATTTATTTATTAAATATGCAAAAAAGCTGTCTGCCCTCTTTTTAAAAAGAGGGATTCAAAAATTATTATATTTTAAATTAAATATTTTTAAAAAAGCTAAGATTTTAGGCAACAATTTAATTTCCAACAAAAGTAATTGTATCAGTTTTATTGTATTTTTATGTTTCTCTTTTTAGAATGATGTCATTTTGTACTAATCAGCTTTCAAGAAATAATGGTATATGAAATAAGATTGTTACTAGCTTTTAATACAGTTTAATTTAGCTGTAAGTAGAAAATGATTAATTTAATATAGGTTTTTCTATTATAAGAATTAAATAAGATTTATTTTGATAAAATTGTTATAATTATTTAAATTTATTGATAAGAAAATTAAAACAAAATTTTAAAGTGTTAAGTAGCACAGTTAATAGGAAACAGATTAATCTAACAAATAATGACCCATATATTGAGATGAGTGTAAAACATATACAAAATGGGTAAAAAGATGGGTTATGTAGTAAATAGGAAAACAAAAAGGAATAAACAAAGAGGCAATAGTATCAAAATAATACAGAATTTATTAGGGTGAAAGCTATAAAAACATATGAAAAGGTTAGTAAAAAATCAATGAGAGAATTGGAGAAGCTTTTGAAGGATCTCAACTTGACAATTGCCAAAATCAAAGACATTGACCGCAAGGTCAAGGCAAAGTCTAAGGCTGCCGTTCTTACAGGGGACAAAATTGACAAGGTGTCTGCAAAGGCCCTAATGACAAAAATACCAAACACCCCTGAGAAGACCATCAAGCGTCTTCTCAACATCCAGAAGACGGTGGTTGAGGACCTGCAATTTAAGGCATACAATCTTTCTTCACTGTCTGTCTGGGTTGACAACCCAGAGATGTATGAACATCTCAAACCTGCCAAGCGTCTCAGAACAGAGGATAAAAAATTGCCTGCACAACTGCTTGCGCCAATAATGACCAAGCCTGCTGAAGCAGCTGGCAAGGAAGAAACACGTGAAGGTAACATAAAAAAATAAAATTAACAAAAATTTGTAAATACTTACCTGTTTTGTAGAGAACATAGACAGTGAACTCTGCCAAGTCCTGGTCCCCTTTGTCCCTGCCACATTCTATGCCAACTACGCCACTCATGTGGCCAAGCAGCTGTATCTGTCCCCCCTGTCTTGCAGGAGCTGGAGGACCGCATCCACAGGTCCTTTTCAATGTTGCAGGAGGCATTGGCCGGGCTGACACATGGCAAGAGGGCATCCAAGTGGGCAGTTACTGCCTACAAAAATGCCCAACTGGACCTCCTGGACCCAGTATCTCTCAGTGGAGTTTACTGTGTAAACTCCATTGAGCTTGTTTGGGTTGTCCTGGCGACGCTCCCATTCAAGAATGTACCAGAGATGAGCCAAGCCCATGCAGCTGCTTGCTTCTGCTACCCCTTGGAGCACAAAATTTCTTACCTGCTGGACAACTTTGGGAGCACAGTGGGAAAATTAACTGTGCAGACGCAGCAGCTGTCAAGAAGACAAAAATCCTTCTTGTCAACTTTGGGTTAGACTGGAGTGCCAACAAGATGGGGGTCCCTGCAGCCATGGAGCTGACCTTTGAAAAGACCAAGCATGATAAGAAGATCAGTGTGGTTTTCAATAAATTATGCAAGTTTACAGAAGCCTTTTCTGGGCAAAGGCTTCATCTGGTGGTTTACCTCAGGTATCTATTCTACTTTGGAATGGGCACCAGCATGGAGGATCTTGATGGGTCCTTCTAGGAATTGACAAGGCCATGCTCTCCCTGGACAAGAAGGTCCCCCCGGGTATGAATCAGTGGTTCACATCATCCAGGACGCCCTGGTCCTGGCTGGTATCTACGGGTTTGCAGCCCCGCCAGAGAAGCTGCTCCTCCATTTGCACCTGACCCTACTCCCATTCACCAGCAGGCGGGAGTTTTTTAATAAGAGTTTATTTGCCGTTCAAAGTGTGGCAGTGGAGGTTGTGTGCCACCTCCATTGCGGGGTGGGTACATACAGAAGAATTCACTACAGGAGTGCTTAATAAATTCTCTTTTCCAAATATTTATATTGCAATTTATATTATTTTTATTATAACAAAATTTCTTAGTTCTTATTTTAGCAAACAAGATTTTCAGATTATATCCCAGAGAAGGTCTTAATAAAATGCATAATAATATATTTCAATAAAATCTACTTCTGATTTGTACACATTACATTTAACTTTTTTTGATTATTATATTTATTTTCCAAAAGTGATATTAATGCATTTGCGTAATCCAGTATCAAGCGTTTGGGATACCCTTAGATGACACAATAAAGAATGATTATAAATAAATAAATTGCTAACCTTCATTGATTGTCCTGCTGAATGTGATTGCAGGCTTGGAAGCATCTAAATATAAAATGATAATTAATAAATCTTGAATAGTAAATTAGAGAATATAGAAAATTGGACAAGCTAAGCCTTTAATTGATTGGTTGTTTGGCTAGGCACTCAGGGATGAGTGAATCAGCGTGGCCATAGAATTTGGCCACGGTCTCAGCTGGGAGGATGTGGATCCTGGCCTGCAGCAAATTAAAGAGGTCCTTGGTCCCAGTTGGGGTTCCTTGCTTGAAGACTTGCTTGAGCCACCCAAAGACTTCCTCAATGGGATTTAGGAATGGCAAATAAGCAGGGAGGAAGAGAAGGTGCAAAATTGCTGTGGCCAATCACTGAGGGCCCACTGCACTGTTGGTGTCAATCATTGGGAATTCCTCTAGAATATCAGCCACCTTATGGAGACCAACATTGTCCAGCACAATGACATTGGTGAAGCCCAGGCTTGTGCGCCTCAGGTGCTCCTGGACCAATCAGAGAAATGATAGAAATTTACGGCTTTTTTGAGAGCCCAGAATCATTTGGTATAGCTTGACCCCCTTTGGACCAAGGAGAACCACAATTGAGTAGGCTGTGGTGCGGACTGCAGCACACCAACCCATCCCGTAATTGGAGCCTTTGGGGACATAGCCATATGCATTGCGCATAGACAAGGCAAATGATGATTCATCAATATTGTAAAATTTGACTGTCCCCTTGGCTTTGAGGGCAGTGTACACCTCTGTGAGTTTTTCCAGGTCTCAATGTTGTTTGGGCTATTCTGATTGTATGAAGATACCCTAAGCTTTTTCCAGGAAAAGCACATCTTCTTCAGCAGATGGCAGTAAAAAAATGTAAGCCTCAACCCCAAAAGTGGACTTGATCATTGCCTGTATATTTTCCAGTCCAAGATGGCAGTCCTGGGTGATCCACTGGCGGATTGCCCATTTGTGCTCCTTGGTGAGCATAGTGGAAACACACAAGGATTTCTCTGTGGTAAGGACTTGGCCAGTATCAATGAACTTGTTGAAGGTCTTGCTGACGTACTTGGGATTCACCCTGACAAGGGCTGCAGCTGCCTTGTAATTGCCCAATTCACTCATTAGCTTAAGCAGGATGATGCATTTAATGTCAGGGATGCGCTTCTGAGCAAGTTTTTTAGCAGTGGGGATTGACTTGTTGGCATTAGGCACAACACAGGGCATAGGTAGCTTGGTAAAGAAGGCTGCAACTTTTTTTAACACCATCTGTCCCTCATTGGTTTGATAGAACTTGGGCTCCTTGTCATCCTCTTGATTGCCATCACTAATGTAGGGCTTGTAGCTAGTATCAAGTACAGGCTTCACTTTCTCCAGCATGGCTGACAGGACCAACTCTTGCCGGTACACAACATCAAACACATACAAAGTAAGTTCTACCTCATTGTTTCTAAATTTCTTTGTAGTGGTGACCTTGGTGGGCTTCTGGGTCAGCTTTGGGACCCAAGGGTTTATGCTCTGCACCCTAGCAGCTTGTGCTCCTTGAACCAGGTGTTTCAGTGCAGCACCACAACGTAACTCTCCTCTCCTGTCTCCTTCTTGAGTAGGCACTTGGGTTGCACTAACTCTATTCTTTGACCCGCAGGGGCAATCACAACTGCGGTGCACAACATGTGTATTGTTACTCTGAGGTTGTGTTCCTTCTGTTTTAAAATTAAATAAAATATTAAATAAATTTCAATTAAGTTACTCCCTATTTTATTTTTTGCTTTTATCTGAATATGGATATTTAATTAATATTCCCCTCATATCCCAATTATAGATTTTTTTATTTATTAATTAGTTGTTTTTGGGTTTACCACACCCATTTTAGAATACCCAAAATAATTTCCACCCATTTTCCTAGATTTTACTGCCAAATTCAAACACCCAATACAATATTTTTAAAATTTATATTTCAGATCTTGTGTCTTATTTTAGATACCTTGGTATCATTCATGATTACAATCCATTGAACACACTGAGTGAGTGATTTTGTTTACATAGTGAGTTGCTATTGTGTTTGTTTTTGGTTTGAGTTTTTACACACCTTGCTTGGGTGTATTTTGTCACTAATTCACATAGTAAACATATGTACACTGAAAGTCAACTCACACCATTTTGTTTGTGAATCAATGTATTTTGGATTGTATTTTGAATGGTTTTGCTTTGCGTGTGAGACCTTTGTTGCTGTGTTGACTCATTTTGCCCATTAACACCAATAAAACCTGTTAACAGATTGTATATTTTAACCTGAGAGTTGGATTTTGTTAAAATCTGAAATCATTTTGTTTAAATCTGAGGTATTTTTGGTTGTTGCCATAGCTTCTGAAACTAGTGTATATGGTTAGGGTAGACCTGTATGATAATTGTGGGCCTCATCTTTTAAGGCTAAAGTTTTGGTGATCAGAATTCAGTACCCATACTTAATTCCTAGCCCCAAACTGTTGTAGGAGGGGACATTTCCTAGATTTGTCACATTTAACTTCTTGTTCTGGATGTGTTGCTTGAATGAAAGTCACCCTTAGTGACAGGATTAATAATTATTTTCCCCTTGAAACCCAGGCCCAAGGGCAGGATTTAAACCCTGACCTGATCTCTGTGGGCCGCCTGCCTACGTTTTCCTGGGGTCAAGCCCCTGCAAGCTGAAGCCAAGAATGATAACCCAAATGATAAAGGAAGCCAAGCCAAAAGATTCATTGCATCAAACAAGGGAACAATCAAGGCGCCTAATAGAGGTAACAAAATTCTGATCATTAGCTTCATAAGTTTGAAGGCTTCACCAGTGGCTAATCAATAGTCACCCTCAGTAGAAGGCCTGGGCCTGCAGCCCGACCCAATGATCACAACTATAGAGCAAGATAATCAAGTAGCCAATTCAAGAACTTTGACCAATGAAAGAACTCCTGGCCCAGGTGCCATTTTGCTGCCTTTGAACCCAAGCACCCAGATCCCCTGGACCCACATTTCCCAATACCCTAAAGAAACCCCCATGTAAATTGTTAAGTTTGAAACTGGGGTGCTATATAGACCCAAGGACCTGTGCTCCAAACTTATTGCCATTTTTGAATAAAGGTTATTTTCTTTTGGCTTACACATCTACTACCTTATTTTGTCTTTGCCATCTTTCAAATCAGTACAAGATCATCTGGCCCTCCTGCTCCTCTGCCTGCAGGTTCTTGTCTTCCAGGTGCTCCTATTGGTCCTGTCTATTTCACTGAGTACCTTCTAAAGCTCAAGTATAAGTATTACACCCCAGAAGAGATCCTTGAACTAGATCCCTTGGCCCACATACAATCTGCAGTTAGATACAACTTTCAAGGCCCCTGGATATTCTCAGCACCCAAGCTGTTTAAAGGTAAATTCAACTAGCTGCCTGCCTGCCTACAAACTCCACATGGAACTGCCTGTGAACCCCAAGCCAATGCCTGCCTCCTCACCCAACCTCCCAACTGACAACACTGGCAAGCTGTTTGGGATTGTGTACATCACCCTCACAGGGGTGATTGACACTGTAATCCCAGCTTCTGGCCCATGGTACTGGGTGGGGAAGTCCTTCTCCTACCTCTTTAGGTTAGCTCCTCTTGTTTGGTGGGCTTTAACCGCAAAAAACCTGGCCTGAGTTACCCCTGAAAATGACAGGCCATCTGCCCAAGACTTGATACCTGCCATTATGGCAATTTTTATTAAACCTGGTACCCTGAGCCCCAGGATGTTGTTATTTCTTGGGGCATCTTGTATGTTTTTGTTATTGATAATAACTTATTACACCTATAAGACAACCATGCATCTGATCTCTTCCATGTGGAAGAATGTGAATCTGAACAACCTGAAAAGAACCAATACCACCGCCACAAATACCAACAAGGCCCTCTCCTCCCAAGTGCAAAACGTAATTGTAAACCAGTCCCTCACAAAGGTTGAGATGCCTCAGATGGGGAAGTTTATACTCAAGGAAGCCTGACGGGCCATGCCAGTCCTCTGCCTGCACTTCCAGACTAACACCCCCTCCTACGCCAGCAACACCAAGAAGGTACTTGGGGTTGCTCCCATGCTCTCAGGAGATGCTCTAGACTGGTTTGGCAAGGCCACAGCAGAAGGTGTAGAATTCTGCTTAGACTATGTCAAGGTTGAGTCTGAGTTAATGGCAACTGGGAAGGACTGCAACACTAGATACTACGCCCTGAACTCCTTGCTAGAAATCTGACAAGGCTCCTGATTCATTCAAGTGTATATTAAAAAATTCTTTAAACTGAAGACCCCCACCCAACTTGAGGATATATTGTCAGTCATCATATTCCAAAAAGGAGTGAACCAAGCCATGAAGGACCTACTGAAATACCACCCTCCTACCCTTGGCTTGGAAGACCTGGTCCCCTTGTGCAAAGGCCTCAGCATGAACCAAGAAAGCACTGGTACTACCCAACACTGCCAGACCCAAGCCCCCACACCTAACAGAGGGGGAATGACCCCTGAGCAACTTCAAAGACACTACAGAGAAGGACTCTGATTTCATTGCCACAAAGCAGGGCACTTGACCAGAGCCTGCCCTAAGATAAAAACCCCTCCTATCTCTTTGGCCCAAATAAACACTACTTCCCAGTCTTACAAGTCCATCCTAGTATCTGTTAACGTCAGAGGAACAATCCAAAAACTGAAGGTATTAATTGACACTGGAGCAGATGAGAGTTTTATTGACGCTGACCTAGCCCAAGAACTAGGCCTGTCTGCATCTGAGAACTACCTCCAGATCATCATGGGAAATAGCACAAAAATATATAGGGTACAAATACAAACAATAACTGCCCTTGGTTATAGGAAACAACACGTACCCATCATCTCTCATCCTGTTGAAAGGCCTACCATACCCCCTTATCCTTGGGGATTCCTGGTCTGACAGACATGGCCTCATCCTAAACTACCAAGAACAAAATGTCACCCTGGGTGATAAGGGAACCCACAACACTGTACTTTTTTGCACCAACCTGGAGGAACTTACCCAAAGGCTCATGATCATACATATTGAACCTAGCGTGGGAGTCCTACCTACTTCTCTAGGAAAGTGGACCCAAATTTTCAGCAAAGAGGCGGCCACCTGTCTCCCTGAACACACAAAGTATGATCACGCTATTGACCTCCTGCCTGGCACCAAATCCAAACATGGACCCATCTATAGCTGCAACCACAAGGAGCAGCTGGCACTCAAGGTGTACATCAAAGACATGACCAAGAAAGACTTCCTCTGTGTGTCCAAGAGCCCTTGTTTGTTGCCAATGCTGTTTGTGGGCAAGAAGGATGGCTGCATGCGCCTGTGTGTTAACTACCAGAAATTGAACGAGATAACCGTAAAGGATTGCTACCCCATACCTAACGCCAATGCCTTGTGTGATGTGCTGACAGGCGCTCAAGTATACTCCAATATTGACCTTTGAGATGTGTTCAATCAAATCCAAATCACAGAAGGTAACAATTACAAAACAGCGCTCAAGACCAGGTATGGACTCTACAAATACCTGATGATGCCATTCAGACTATGCAACGCTTCATCACCTTCCAGTACATGATAAACACAGTACTGGGCAAATACCTCAACCAGTTCAGTGTGGCCTACCTCAACATTATCCTCATCTACAGCAAAACCCACAAAGAGCACCTGCTCCACCTAGATCTAATCCTGAACAAACTCTCTCAAGCCAACTTATACGCAAAACTCAAGAAATGTGAATTCTTCTAACCAGAAGCGGAATTCCTGGGCTACATAGTAAAAACTGGAGGATTTGTGATGGCCCAGGATAAGGTGGACGCAGTGACCTCTTGGCATACCCCCACATGACAGAAGGACGTCAGAAGCTTCCTGGGGTTGGCAGTATAGCAGGGACTTCATGAAAAAATTCCTCTATCACACTACCGCTGACCAAGCTCTGCTTGGACAAGGTTCAGTTTGTCTGGACCAATGATTGCACTTCAGCATTTGAGACCCTTAAGCAGGCCTTTACTTCTCCCCCTGTCCTTTCCATGCCTGACCCATCCAAACCTTTTGTGCTTGAAACCAACACGTCTGATTTTGTGGTGGGTGGGGTCCTTCTTCAGAAAGGAGGGGATGGTATGCTACATCCTGTAGCATATTGCTCCAAGAAGATGCTGCCTGCGGAAGGAAACTACCCAATTTACGACAAAAAACTCTAGCCATTATGAAGACCCTGAAACATTAGTGCCGGTGCCTTTGTAGCGCTGAATTCCCAGTAAAAGACCTGACAGACCACAAGAACTTTGTCTATTTCTTCAAACCACACCAGCTTAGCCAACAACAAGCAAGATGGGCCCTAGAACTGGCTGACTACACCCTGATCATAGACTACAAACCAGGAAAGGTGAACATAGTACCCAACGCCCTAAGTAGAAGGGCTGATCTAGCACCCACCCACATAGAAACTTGCAACCACAACACCCTAGTTCTCTTGGACCCAGCTAGCCTAGGCATCCACCTGGGATTGAGGAAGATCAGAGCCATCAAACCAGAAGTACTAAAGGCCCAATTACTCAACAAATTCACCAAAATCATTATCTCTGACCTTTCAAAATCCATGGATAGCACCCACTACCAAAAGGGCTACTCATTGAAGGGAATGGCACTAATGCTCCACAGCAGGGTCTTTGTGCCAGAAGGAAGCATCAGGACCAACATCTTGAGATACTATCACAATTCTGAGATGGCTTGACACCCAGGGAGACTCAAGACCCTCCAGAGCATCAGAAGGAACTTTGATTGGCCAAAAATAGACCAAGAAGTAAGTGCGTACCTGAAGGGATGTGAGACCTGTGGGAAAACCAAAACTTGCAGAAAAAACATGAAGGACTCCTAAGACCCTTGGATATATCCCATGGACCCTGGAGATATGTTTCTATGGACTGCATTGTGGAAATGCCCCATACCTCTTGTATAATGCAATCCTAGCCATGGTAGACCACTTCACCAAGATGGCATACTTTTTACCAACCACCACTCATTGCACGGCAGCAGAGACAGCCCAACACTTCCATGACCACATCCTCACTCAACACAGAACACCTGAGGAAATCATCACAGACAGAGGACCCCAGTTCATGTCAAACTACTGGACACAGGTGATGAAAGACTTGGGAATCAAGCAGTGTGTATCTACCTCCTACCACTCACAGACAGACAACCAAACCAAAAGAATAAACCAGATGTTTGAGCAATACCTTCAATGCTATGCCAACGCCAACCAGGACAATTGGGCAAACATGATTCTCATAGTTCAGTTTGCATACAATAGTAAAGACCACACCTCCACTGGAATGTCCCTGTTCAAAGCCAACTACAGGTTTGATCCCACCTGGAATCCCAAGATTGGCGAGAAGGAAACTATCATCACTGGACGTTCCTGGGTTAAGCAGATCCACAACACACAAAAAACATGCTTGACCAATCTGATCTGAATATTGCAAACCTACAAAGCCTTCAATGGCCGCAAATAAACACCAGGCCAACCCTTAAAAGTTGGGGACAAAGTATACCTGGACTCTTGGAATTTGCCCCTACATGTGCCCTGTAGGAAGCTGGCTCACAGAAGAAGTGGCTCCCACAAGATCATCAAACTAGTTGGAGAAGTTGCTTATAAACTAGACCTACCCTCTCCTGGAAGATTCATGACGTATTCCACCAATCCCTGTTGTTTAAAAAGGATGGGAACTCACTCCCCCACCAACGGCTCAAGACAAGCCCCCCACCCATCCAAACAGGCTGCACTGATGAATATGAAGTTGAATACATATACAGCAACCAAACCCACTACCAAAAACCCCAGTATTACTTCAAGTGGAAAGGATAACTGCTAGAAGAAAGTACTTGGGAACCACTGATCAACCTGACTAATGCCCAAGAAGCTGTCTAACTCTACCTGAACAAGAAGAATCAGAAGGGAGGGCTCTCAGGGAAAGAAGGGGATGGTGTCAGGATTGACAATTCTTCCTCTCTGAAAACCCAGGCCCAGGAGCAGGAATCAAACCCTGATCCTGGATCCCTCTGGGCTGCCGGGCCTGTGGACCACGGGACCGCCCGCCCGCGTTTTTCTGGGATTGAGCCCCCACAAGCTGATACCAAGCATATTGATACATGCAGTAAAAAAAGCCAAACCAAAGAAATTATCACACCAAATGGAGGATTAATCACAGCGCCTAATGGAGGTACTGATTTGACAACTATTAGCTTCATAAACTTGAAGTCTACACCAGCAACCAATCAAGAGCCAACCCAGGAAAGAGACACAGGCCCACAACCTGGTCCCATGACCTTGACACTAAAGCAAGATAATCAGGCAGCCAAATTGAGATTCCTGACCAATGAAAGAACTCCTGGGCCAAGTGCCATTTTGCTGCCTTTGGACCCAAGCACCCAGTTCCCCCGGGCCTGCCTTTCCCAATGCCCTGATGAACCCCCCATGGAAAATGTTAAGTTTAGAGGTGGGGTGCTATATAGACCAAAGTACCCTGCGCTCCAAACTTATTGCCATTTTTGAATAAAGGTTATGTTACTTTGGCTTATACAGCTACTGCCTTATTTTGAATTTTCCATCTACCAATTTAGTTCAAGATCTCACAGCCCTCCTGCCCTACCTCCTGCAGTTTTCTGTCCTCCTGGTGCACTCTTTGGGCCTTTTCACTTCACTGATTACCCCCTGAAGCCCAAATACAAGGACTACACCCTGGAAAAGATACTCAAACTTGATTTTTTGGCCTGCATACAATCTGCAGTTAGATACAACCGACAAGGTCCGTGGATATTTTCAACACTCAAGTTGTTCAGAGGGAAATTCAACTATCTCCCTTCTTACAACATAACTATGGAGCTACTGTGACCCCAAAACCTATGCCTGCTTCCTTGCCCAACCTTCCAACTGACCATACTGGCAAGCTCTTTGGAATTGTGTACATCATCCTCACGGGGGTGATTGACACCATCATACCAGCTGCTGGCCTGTGGTCTTGGGTGAGGAAGTCTGCTTCCTACTTTTTTAAGTTAGCTTCTCTCTTGTGGTGGGCTCTGTCTGCTAAAACACCGGCCCAAGTTACACCTGAAAACGGCAGGCCAGCCGCCTGAGACTGGACCCCTGACAGTCTTACATAATTTCCTTTATGTTCTTTTTTGGATTGTTCTATAGGCCATCTAGTTACATAATTAATAGCTGTGATAATGTACTTTTTTCTTTTTTTGTTGCCAGGCATTGGTCCCAAAATATCCAGTGGCCACACTTGGAAAGGTTGGGTGATTGACACTGGTATTACTGAATTGAGAGGTGTCTTGGAGTGGGCATACTTTTCACAGACTTTACATTAGTCTAGCAGACCTTGATACCATCCATAATGTTAGGCCACCAGTAAAGTGTCTTGAGGTATAATACAAGTTCCTACTAAGGGTGTGTCCCAGATCTCTGTGGTATCAAAGGATTGTGACAATCCTTTGTGTTAACAGGACATAGAGTACTTATTTCCACTTAATAATATGTGGTGTAGAGTACCATATACGTTTTGAACAGATGTTTTTTCTTGAGGACTTTCTCTTGGATGTTGTTGCAAAATTGAAGCACTGCTTTATTTTCTTTTGAGTCAATGGGATTTACTCATTGATACAATTTGACAATGGGCTCCCAAAGTCAATTTACAATACCCATTTATATAAAATGATTGAGCTGATTTATTCAGGCTTATTATCAACTCATATGCTTTTAATAAACATAGCTTTTACCCTTACACTAAGCACTTATACTTTGATATTTCTTTTATTTATTAGTTGAAGTTGATGTTTATTAAGTCTCAAATAGTTTAGTGTTATTAGTATATTTTATATATAGTTTAGTTAAAAAAACACATAGTTTGTACAATTAGCTAGTTGTTATAGTTCAATTTTACGACAGATTTCCATTGGTGTACCAGGTGGGAACCCCTCTCGGAAATTTCCCATTATTAACATGGGCCAATTGGGGTCTCCACCAGTGAATAAGAGATTTTTCAGTATAGCCTTGAAAGTGCATCTGTGTTAAGATTTTTCTTGCCCATTCATACTCAAATACCATAAGATATCTTTGTATGAGGCTCATCCATTCATCTTGTTGTTTAGATAGGGTTTTTTGAGTCTTAAAGAGTACCAATGTCTTGTGCTTGGTTAACACTTTAAATATCTGTTCACCTTCCAGATAGCATTGTCACTTCATTAAGCAGTGGACAATGGCTATTAGTTCCTTGTCATGTATTTTGTATCTTTTCTCCCTGTCAGACAGCTTTATTGATTCATATGCTACAGGGAGGAAGTCCTTTTCTCTTGTTTAAATTCAGAGTACTCCTCCTATTACGTAATTGGAGGCATCAGTTTCTAGTTTGTATATTCCTTCACAATTTGGATATTGTAATATAGAAGCAGTGATCATTTGCTCTTTTAACTGTCAAAAGTGTTGATCTATCAACAGTGTTCATAAAAACTTTTTTCTTGTCAGTGATTGCAGATAAGGGGGCAGTCAAGGCATCTCAGTCAGGGATAAATCTCCTAACATAGGCTACCATGACTAATAATGTACAGATATCACTCTTAATTGTGGTGCTGGCATATTAATTATGGCTCATATCTTTTCTGGGTATGGTTTAACTCTGTCCTTGCTGATAATTTATCCTAAAAATAGGAGTTCTGTTAAGAGGAAGTTGCATTTGGAGGGCTTGGCTATGAGTTGGTTATCTTGAAGGGTGTGGAGGACTAGGTGGACATCCTTCCAATGTTGTTCCTTAGTAGTGCTGTATATGATTATGTCATCAAGGTAGACAATAGCCCTTTTTCTAATGTGATCCTTAAATACTTCATTCATAAATGTCATAAAGGTACTTGGGGTGTTTTTCATGCCAAAATTAAGGATCACACATTCAAATGAGCTATACTTAGTTCAAAAAACAGTTTTGGAAATATCTTATTGTTTAACGCAGATCTGGTGATATCCCTGGGTTAAATCAATTTATGAAGAACTGGGACCCCCCAGGGCGTCAAAAAGGTCATTAATCAGGGGCAGGGGATACATATTATTAATTGTGACTTTGTTGAGCGCCCTGTAGTTTGTGACCAAGTGCAGTCCTTCATCTTTCTTTGCTACAAAAAAGACAGCCATACCAAAACAAGATTTAGAGGGTTGTATGAGTCCTTTTTCAAGTGCTTTGTCTAGGTAGGCCTTTAGAGTGTCATCCTCTTGTGGTGTTAGGCAGTAGATAGGTTGTGATTTTGGTAAACTCCCTTTGAGGTCAATTTCATGTTGGATGCCCCAGTTAGGTGTTAGTCCTGGCAATGTTTCTTGGAAAATGGAAGAGAATTCTTGGACTAGCTGTTGTTTGATTGGGTCTTGATTGAGCGAGATATCTATATTTTTAAAGTGGACATCTCATACTTACAGGTGTTCCAATTGATCTTGCTAGGGTATTTTGTTCTTTTTTCCCGTATTTTTCACAAATAAATGTTCCCTCATAAGTGTATCAAGGTGGGTTGGATACACATGATGGTGCACCTCACCTTGTTGTATGGTGAGGGTAGCACTATTCCAGTCAATGTGAGGTTTGGTCTTTCTCATCCAGTCTAGACCAAATACTACATTTTACTTAGTAATTGATATAATTGGACCACTAAGGGTAGTCTGTATGTCTTCTATTTGGGCCTGGAAAGTTCTTGACTCTCTGGTGACTTGTGTGCTACTGTTATCTGCCATGACAACTCTCTTGACGTTACTTTGAACTGTGGGTAGTTTTATGAGGTTGGGGAATCTTTTTTTGACAAGGGATTGGTTGGCTCCAGTTTTTAATAGTTCTGTGCCCTGATATCTGCAAAAGAAGAAAGGATAAGTGAGGAGATTATTTCCATTTTGGACAGCAAACAGTATAGGATTGCTGGAGGGTACTTGGATCATGGTAATTGAGTCCACATCCTGGTCCCTGTACAAGTCTTGCAAAGTGGGGGGCAGCTTGCCTAAGAACTCCCCTGAGATTTCCCTCCTTGATAGTGTTATCAGTGCTTGCTTGATTTACTTGAGCAGTGCAATTTCTGTTTTAAGGATGGGTATTATTGACTCGGTTATTTTTCTTGTTAGGTTGAGGGCCTTCCTTTGCTGTGAGGCTCTCTTTCACTTGTTGGTTACATGCAGGTTGTTGTATTTTTTCAGCTTATTTCCCTTCTAAGAACATTTTTGATGGTTTTTTCAACAGCTCATATCAAACTAGTGTCTGATGTGTGTAGAGAGACTATTGTAGAAGTCTAGTTGTGGTCAAGCCTCATCAAAATTGATGGTGTCAGGAGCTCAATCATGTATGTCTTCATAGGCTGCAATGTACTCCTTGATAGTTCTTGTCATTTTGAAGGTTCTGAGTTCTGTATGATCAAAAATTAAGAGTTCTTTATGGCAAATTCTTTCCAGGAAAGTTTTCTTGAACATTTACCAGTCTTTGTTGTGATTAAGGTGTTGATCAAACTATTTCTTACAAAGTGTGAGGCAGCACCAGTTGCATGTAAAGCAATTTCACTTTCCCAGAGTTTGCAGGGGTAGCCTACTTGTGAAAACATTTTTTGGGTGCTTTGAACCCAGAGGTTGGTATTTTCACAGTGTAGTCCTGAGAACGTTCTAATTTCTGCTGAGCGTAGGCGTTGAAATACAATGTTGGGTATTTTGATTGCTTTGGAAATTAGAGGCAAGTTCAGGATCCCTTGTGTACTGAGAAAGTTGTACTTCTTGGTTGGTACAAGGATATTGTTGAAGACAGTGAATCCTGTGGGGACGTCCTGACCTTCTTTGTATTGTCTCCAGCTAGTGGTGAGTGCCATCTGCAGGGATTATAAGAGTGGGGGGATAGGCTAATAAAGTCTGGCTCCCATCCTGGTGGAACCATCTACCAGGACGCCATATAGTGCAGGACTGGAATTTCTGCTCAAAAAAGGTCTCCAAAAAGAGGCTGGCCAAGAAAAGGGAGGAAAATGGGCATCCAAGGCCATAAACAAGGCACCAGTAATTAATCACAAAGAACAATCCCGGGTGAGAGGGAATTATGGATCCATAAGAGGAAGTTGATGTGGGGAGGGGAGGGAGTGATTTGGGACTGTTGTAAGTTTGGTGTCGTGCGGGTCTGGGAAAGGGGATTCATCAGTCCCTGACTTTGGAAAGGGTGGGTAGTCCTCATGGTAAGGACCTACCCAAGATGACATGACAAGTGTGTTAAGGCTGATGAGAACCTGGATCAAATGAAAAAGAGAATTGGAGAGCAGACCAGGATTGGGAACAGAATTTTGTGCAGCCAAAGAAAGCCTATTCTTAATACCTGGGGTTGTGGTCCATAGTAACACAAAGATGGGTACCATAGTCACCATAAGTGCCTTATGTAAAGGAGACAAAAATTTTGCAGAAGAAGTTTTTAACAAAACCTCTGGGAAGACGGACCGCAGGTTTAGGATTCTTCTAAGGGTTTGAACCAAGTTTAGATCCTCTTGGATCAAATTTCAACAAAAAACACAGGAAAGCAGGCAGCTGGGCAGGCGGACAAAAGGGCAAGCAGACCAGAGGAAAGCAGGAGGATTAACAACAATAGGAATCAGGATGATAAACTTTGTCATCTAATAGAACTACAAAAATACAAATAAATTTGAAAAATTAAGAGTTTTACTTGATAATTGCAATTGGTAAGCAAGGGACCTGACAGCCCTTGCTTCCATTATATGCATAGAAGGGGTGATAGTACTGGGTGTTTATAGGAGGGGGTTTTGGGAAGCAACAAAGGGGAAGCCGTTTTGAAATAGTGTCCTAATTTTTCCATGATCTGGGCCCAAGAAAATAGGAGCAGTAGACCTGAGTGTAAGAAATGGACACCTGGTTGGCTAAGTGCTTTTCAGGGACTCAGGGTCAACATTACACCTAATGCCTGCCTTCAACGTCACAACTGGGATGCCCCCAGAACCATTTACTTTGGGCCAAGGGATCCCCAGGCCGGATGAATTGCTCAACTGGAATTCCACTATATATGGAATTTATTCCCAAATTTACTGTACTGTGGGTTAGCCAACCCCTGAAAAATGAGGCCCATGTTTTCCTGTTGTCCTGCCAATTGTTTCAAGACAGGAAAACACCAAGAAAGCAAAAAAAATCCAGTTGGATTAAAGTCTCTTCCATAGATGGAGGGAACTCCAGAAAAGGTGAAGAAATTTTGGCCTTAAAAGCCAGAACAAAGTGCTTGTTCACAGTGTGGGCCAGGTCCTTCAGGATTTGAAGAGGCTTTGCCTGCACACGGCCGGCCTTTTTTTAGGTCTGGGGAATATATCCCTATCCAGAGCTAATGTAGTGCCTCAGAACTTTACAGGGTTCTTTTCTTTGGAGGGATTTTTCCTTTAAGCTGTGTAGGTGTGAATAACCTACCTGTGCTACCAATATCAAGTATATACTTCTGGGAAGCATATAAAACAAGATAAAGGTGAAAATTAGAAAGATGATGATACTTTATTAGATATGAGTTTAGAGTATTATATAGTATCATTAGAAGCCACATGTTGTCCATGTGTGTCATTGTAATCATAAGGCTTGTAAAAGTAGTGTTATGCTTATGACTCAAAACATTTGATCCCCATAATAGATGGACAATTGATAAGAGTACCACCAACTTAATGATTAGTCAAGGAATTGTTTAGGAAGTTACTCAGGGAATTATTTTCCTGAGAGGGAGTAATCAAAGATGTTGTGACAATGATATTGTCATTTTGATAATAAATTTTAATGATCCTTTGGTTAAAGCAAATTTTACCCTATCTAGTTCTATTATTTTATCACTTTCACTCTAGTCCATCAGACCCCAAGGTGTCCATTTTTCCTAGTGGAAAACTTGCATCACCACTACCCACGGCATTCTTTCCTCCTGGATCACTCTTCAGACCCGTAAATTTTACCAAGTATCCTCTGAATTCCACTTACTTCAAGTTTAACCTGGATAATATACTTATTGTCAATCTATTTTCAAGAATTAGAGTCACTGAAACCATTGGCTGTGAAGAAAAGCGGTACATAAGACCACCCAAATTATTCTGTGATAAATACAAATATTTGCCAATTTACCCTGTAACAATGTTTTCTCCTCTAACTTCACAGCCTAAAGCCTGCTAGAACCTATAGTAATTGCTGATGCCACATCCACCTAGCTTATTAGAGTAATTTATATTACTCTCACAGGCCTGGTGGACTTGTTGATGCCAAATTATGGTCCTTTTTTATTCTTGGGTGATCCTTATATTATGTTATCAAGTTAGCGCCCATATTGTGGTGGGCTCTCCCAACTGGCCCAGCAGTTTCCCTGCCCGCGTCCTCTACTGCTCTGATCAAGCCTGGCTTTCTGACACTCTGTGGCAGTTTTAGCAATATACTTTATATTGAATCTGATCTGGTTGTATCATGTGGTCAATTTTATCTTTAAAAAGTATTTTTCTCTCCCAATGTGTTAATTTTTTGTCTTTTAGAAGAATATGGTTGAAATTCTTATAGTGACTTCATTTAGTACACAGTAGTTCATTAATAGCCTGGGGGACCCGTCCTTATTTTCTACAAAAAGGACTGTAGCACTGTAAGGAGGCTGTGAGGTTCTGATCAATCCTCTGTCTAGTGCCTCTGCTAAGTGTTTAAATGGTACATTATCCTTTGTTGCAATTTTTGCTTTACAGCGCCACAATTATTTAAGATCATAGGGCACAGGACATTTTCCAGAATACAGTCATATGTGAGGATATAAGTAGTACTGTATTAGAAGAGCCAGGATTGATCAGAACCATGATCATTTCCCAGCAATGGCTTCTGATTGCGCAGAAGCACTTAAGGATTAGGATAAAGGTCAAACAGATTAAGGATAAAGTAAAGATGGTGATAAGGGGCGCCTTTTGGGGAAGCTTTAAATATAAAAGTAGGAAGAGAAGAAGTATATTAATTGGATAATACTTTAGAATTATATAGATTTAGCTGTGGTGGGGATATTAGTTGGACCAAACCCAGGGGCTGGTCATGTGCTGGATGGGTTTGAGTTGCTGGATACCTGGACAGTCATGTGATATTGGTTTGTTGCCATTTTTGGTATATCAAATGGTATATATGAAAGGCACCAAATTAGATGATGACTGGATGTTAGGTGTGATGGCAATAGCCAGAATACTTGTACATCCAGACCCTTGACACACCCCTCCCTTAAGGGGTTACTCAGGTACATCAGGAGGGGGCTTTGTCTTTACTGCTGCCGCCTGATGTTACTGGAGTTGTTTACTAGTGGGCACCAACTGGGTCAAGTGTTCTCCTTTGCTAGGGCAGAGGCAAGATCTGTGGTACTTTTTGGTGATGGGCTCTTTGGCAGCCTGGAACTTAACCAGGTAGGTGTTCCTGTCTGGTCAGTATCTGATGATTCTTCCTGGTCCCCTGTGTACTGAGTCTAGCTTCTTTCTGTTCCCAGCTAGGACCCAGACGGGGGAGTTGATGGGGAGTGGGTCCTCTGTTGAGGTTATCTTTTGAGTTTTGAGTCTCTTTATTTCAGCCAGTTTGGCTTTGAGGCTTATGTGTTGTAGAGCTGGTTTATGTTCTACTGTGGGAGATTTCCCCAGGGGATCTTCAAATAAGGTTGTATTGCGGGTGACTATTTCTGGCTTGTACCTGTATGTTAGTTCAAACGGTGAGTAGCATGTCCCTTGATTGGTACAAACCCAAATATAATAGTAATACATGTTTCATATAGAGCAGCCATGTGTCTTTTGCTTTGTCATCCATTATTTTCTCCAGGGTTCTGATAAGGCTGCTGTTCAGGCGTTCAACTCTGCCGTTGGCCTGTGGCCTGTAGGACAAGGTTGTGGAGTGTTTGATGTTCTTTGTTTTTAGATTGTTGTTTACTACATGGCCTGTTAGCTCTTTTGCTCCATCTGTTATTATGTAGTCTGGAGTGCCGTAGTCCGCTATGACTGCTTTATTGATGAATCAATTTATTGTTTCTGCCTTGTGATCTTTTATTGCCCAGCAGATGGGCTAACGTGTGGCAAATTCAATGGCTACAATTAGGAAATGATGATTTGTTTTGTTTTCTGGGAAGGGTCCCACTACGTCCAGTCCCCAAATATTAAATGGTTCAGGGTCAGGTACTGGGTTAACTGTTGGCTTTGGTGCCTTGGTGCTGGAGTATTTTTCACATACTGTACACTTTTTTAGAACATCAATTATGTCTTGCTTCAGGTTGGGCCACCATACTATCTCTTTTAATGTGAGATATAGGTTTTTAGCCTTTGTGTGTCCTAGAAGACAATGGTGTCTTAGTATAGTGTTGACTCTTTGTGCAAGTGGAATGTATGGAATATGTTTATCCTTGATGATTTGGTATACTGTACCATTTGGTATGTGAAAATGTTTTTCATTCCTTACTAGTGTATCATGGGTTAGTTGATGTGTGGAGGGATCATTTCCTTTTGTCTTATACTCAGTGTTGTATAGTTTTGGCCAGTCAGGGTCCAGGTGGTCTGGGTGATCCTCTTGAGGCTGGCATAGTCTAGAGAGACCATTGGCTGTGACCAGCTCTGCCCCCTTTTTGTATTGGATGTCCAGGTTAAGCTGTTCCAGCAAGGACATCCATTTGGCTTGGCGCCGCGCAAGTGCGTTCTGAGTTTTGAATTAGATTAAGGATTTGTGGTCAGTTAGCACTTGGACGTTGAAGTGTCCTTTGAGATAACATCTCCATTTATTACATGTTTGATATATTGCTAGCAATTCTTTATTGTGTATTAGGTACCTTTGCTCAGTGTCTGTTAGTTTTCTGCTTTTGTAACATACTGGCAGGAAATCTTGCTGCCCTGGCTGGCAGATGCGTAGGACTGCGCCAATGGCGGTGTCACTAGCGTCTGACTCAAGCTTGTAGCACCTGTTGTTATTAGGGTATTTCAAGATTGGTGCTTTGATCAAATCTTGTTTTAATAGTTGGAAATTCTCGTCACATTCTGGAGTCCAGATGAATTCCTTTTTGGCATTACCTTTGGTTAGGTCATTGATTGGTGCAATTAGTTTTATGCAGTCTTTGATGTATTTCCTTAGGTAAGCTACCATACCAAGAAAGCATCTAACTTGTTTCACAGAGGTGGGGCATTAAATTTTATTATGGCTTTTATTTTATCTGGGTCTTCTTTAATGCCACTGTCAGAGACAATGTGGCCCAAGAACAGGAGTTCCTTTTCCATAAATTAACACTTACTTGGTTTTGCTTAAAGTTTGTGCTTTGCAAAAAGATTGAGTGTCTTGCAGACATGCGTGAGGTGTTCCTCTTTTGTTTTGAAAATATAATGATGTTGTTGAGGTAACAAAATATGTCTGAGAGACTGTTTAGCGCTTGGTTCATCATGGTGACAAACGCTGTGGGAGTGTTGGTCATCCCAAAGTTCATTACTTTACATTCAAACAACCCAAATTGCATGTGGAGCGCGGTCTTTGCTATGTCCTTCTCTTTGACTTCAACTTGGTTATAGCCAGATGTGAGGTCAATTTTTGAGAAAACTTTGCTCCAGAGAGCCTTGCAAATAGGTCTTTTATGAGGGTAAGTGGGTATTTATTGTTTACTGTACTTGCGTTTAGTGCTCTGTAGTCAGTAACTAGAAAGGGGATCCTTCTTTCTTCTTTACAAAAAACCGCTGCCCCCCACAGGGATTCAGACGGGCAAATAATCCTTTGGCTAGATTGTCCTCAATGTGGGCTTTAAGTGTTTGGGTCTCCATGAGGGAGAGTCTATAGAGGGTTGCAGGTTTGGGCATGGCTTTGAATAAGTTGATGCCATGTATGACCTCTTGATTGGGGGTAGCTTGATGAGTTCTTCCTTGAATACATGGGCGTATTCATTTAGGAGTGCCAAAAGTTCTGGGCATTGGATTTTGGTTGTTTGGATGTTATTGAACTCGATGTATCTCACTATGTGTGTCGTGAATAACAGCATTCACCATGTTTTGATTTCGCCTTTGTTGGGCCATTTAAAAGACAAATCTCTTTCTTTTGCTTTTGACTCTCAAAATAAACTGGCTTCCGCTTCAGGAAATATGATTGTTTGGTTTCCTGACTCTGCGCAACTCACTCACCCCACTCATGCTTGTGGCAAGTGATCCTACCGTCCTGGTAGTGTTTTGTGGTATTCTCAACCACTATATATTCCATTTCCATATTCACCAATAAAATTAAGTTCTATTCACATTTTTGTCTTTGTGTCTTCTGTA
Source organism: Entomophthora muscae (assembly GCA_014839935.2). NCBI lineage: Eukaryota > Fungi > Entomophthoromycota > Entomophthoromycetes > Entomophthorales > Entomophthoraceae > Entomophthora > Entomophthora muscae. The sequence continues at coordinate 134,502 of QTSX02006535.1, read as the reverse complement.
CTTCTGCGCCTCTCTCTAGCCACAACTAGTAGAGATTATTCTTCCAGGGCCGCAAGGTAAACACTATTTCCTTTCCTGTCATCTACCCAAGACTTAGTACAAATCCAATCCTAAGGTTAAGATTCCCCGTTGTGTGTCTGTGCTGCGCTCAGAACAGAACAAAAATGGTGCTCACTTTAGGGGCTGTAAGCCCCTCAGTTATCCCTTTTGCATCTATGTTTGCAGGTCCCTTGCCTCCGCCTATTTGGGAGTCAACCTCGCCTGAAATTACCAGCCCTCCTATTGAGGAAGACATCACTGACCTGCCTATTGTCCCTACTGTACTGAACCTTGGGAATGGTCCCTGCTTAGTTGCTTACCCCATGGGTACCCCTGACTTAGAGCAAGTCATGGTGGTAGCCCTTGGGATAGCTTGGGACGGGGCCATCCCTTGCCTTTAACTACAGTTTAGCAGTGCCAAATACTATGAGTTAATTGTGGCCCCTCAGTTTTCACAACATCTCCTCTCAGTAGCTGGCTCTGCTGATCACCTGCTGTCATCCTTTGTACAGCCCGCTTTGGCCCACCACCAGATGGTGTTGGGACTCCACGTCTAAGAAATCTTGTCTCTACATGCAGCTGTTACCCATCATTGGGACCAGTTTGCTGCCTACTAACAGTGGATCCATTCCCTGTTCTCCCTGATATCTGATAATGTCGTGTTTTGGTCACCTCTCAAACACGTCTAGTCAATTCCATTGAGAGAATGCGCCAGTTCATCCCTGAGTACGTTAGGGAGCAACTGCATGAGTTTCACCAGTTAGAACAACCCTGGCAAACTCAAGTAGACTTCACCCTAAACTCATATCTCTCCAACTTTGAGCGCCTAGTGCAACAGCTCAATGCATTCAGTGTCTATTCCTTTGAGCAATTGCAACAGGTAGCTGACCTTGAAGCCCTTGGTCTAAATGAGCTCAGTGCGGAATTCAATCAAGAGAGAGCTACCATTGCCCCAGCTATTGCCAAACTTCAGAGTCAGGTGAATGAGCTGTCCACTCCCAAACCGGATGTTCTGCCTTCTCCTCCTGCTGATGATCTGGTGGACAGAGAACAGAAAATCTGGGAAGCCATCCGGGAATTACGCGCTTCCACTTGTAGCCAAGGACGTCCTACTGAAATGCCTTAACCTGATCCCCAGGTTCTTGCGCTGACTGCTCAGGTTACTGAACTACAGCAAGAAGTCTCTGCTTTACGTGAGGTAGAGACGGCTGCTGCTAGCCCACTCAGGGTTAACAAGGAGGATGGCAGTTGTCCTGGTTTGGCAGGGGCTCCTCAAATCTACTGTGCCAGAGAGTTGATTGCCCTAGCTAATGAGGTGGACCATTTGAAACGAGACCAGACTGAGTTGGACAGGGACGTACAGGAGATGAGTGAGTTGATTGATTTGGTAAACAACAGATCCACCCCTTGCCTATCAGTGGGGCCATCCCTTACTTTGCAACTGGCTGAGCTCTCCACTGTTGTCACTACCCAAGGATAACGCCTAGATGTTACTGAACAACAGACCACTCTAGCCAACACTACAGGTGCCAGAACCACCAAGACTCTGACAACCCTTGAAGAAAGTGCTCAACAACTGTGGGCTAGACAACCCCCCTCTGAGTCTGAAGCTGAGTTCTCCCTGCGCATAAATGTACTCAATAGCAGCAATGGTGGTCCAGCTCCCAAGGCACACTTCAAGCCTACTTTTAAGCAAGTCTTTGATCCCAAAACCTCAACTATTGCAGCTTTCTTGACTATTTATAAGACTGCTATGAGACGAGCATCAGATGAAGTTAAGAAAGAACATATTCTGACTTGCCTACACCCAACCTGTCAAGAGGTAGTTGTACCAGAGCTGCCCTCCATTGAGACCTGGGAGGACATGAAACAGCTCCTGATTGACAATTTTGGTGGTGATCTTAGCCTGGAGGTGAAAAAGGATGCTTTCATGCAAATATCCTTCAAGCCCAAAGAGACATTAGCTGAATTTGCCAACAGATTTTACATGGAGGGACAACAGTTAATAAAAAACAGACAATTGATGGCGCATGAAGCATATATGGCCTGCGCCCAGGCCCTCAAGGTGAATCAACTCCTATGCCTCCATTTCAAGGCCCAAAAGTCTATGCTGTCCTCCATGAAAAGTATAAAGACACTGCTCCAAGATATGCATCTTACCCATTCTGGGGCAGTCGTTTGGGAAAGTTGTGCCGCTTCCAACTCTGGCTCATCTTCTTGCGGCCCGTGTATCCTCACTATGAACTCCCAAATTCCTCCTCGACATCAAGGTTGCCACAACTACAGTCAGATAAGCCATCACTCTTGCGTCTGCACCAATCCGCGGGTTGAGGGAGCTGATCCCAAGGATCAGTTGGGAAAAGAACAGTCAACCTAGAGGCGGAGATGCTCTTGATTGACAACTCTTCCCAGTCTCCTCCTACCCCTCTGCCTGCTACTGACTCTGAGCCTGCTGATGATAAAGCCCTCCTATCCTCCTGTTTCATGACATTTCTGATGATTCTGAGGTGGATGAATCTGATGTTGAAGACCATGATGCATACAGGTATTCTTTTCTTGCCGTCTCTGAGACTATTGCAGTTCCCTACAAGCTACAATCTGGGAAGACTACAACTAACACCACCCTCTACTGAGGCCAAAGCAGTTGTCTCCCGCCCCTATCTTACTCAGGCAAAACAGTCCCCTGTATTAGTGGAATCATCAGAGGAAGCCGCTGAAGTTGCAGATGCCATTTTCAAGAATATATCTGTCTCACTCCCTCTCCAGACTGTATCTAAGGAGTTTCCAGGACTATGATGCATGATTGAGGCATGGGACAAGGAACTAGCTGAGGCACAGGATATCTTGGCTGTTCTGCCACCCTTTGGATGCACCACCACCCGAGTAGAGATATCTATCTAAAAGGTCAAGATCAAAGCCGTCCTGGACACCGGTTCTCCAGTCAACATTGTTTCTTCCAAACTGATGAAGAAGCTTAAGCTGGTCCCTGATCTCAACTATCATCAATCCTATGGCACCGCTGGTCTCTCCATGACTTGCGCCATTGGTGCGTACTCTGCCTTACCAATGCAATTTGGTAAACTCCTGTTGGCTGCGCCGGCTGTTGTTCTAGAAAATGAGAGCTATGACCTTTTGGTTGGTACCCAGTTCCTTGGGGAATATAATGGGATCATCAGCCTAAAGGATGGTTATCTTTCTATCCTAGGGTACAAAGTCCCCCTGATCTTTGAAGAGCCAATCAAAGTTCCTGGTAAACGTTTGAAGACATGTACTCTGGAGTACCCCACTGGAGTTTTCACCCTAAAATACTGAACCCATTCCACCAACATGAAGTGTCCTCCCATAGCTTGTCCTGCAACTGAGGGAATCCCTCTCATGGCCACATCTGCTATCATTATCTCCCCAGGCTCTCAGGCTATCCTAGACTCCCAGATATCATATGAACTACCTGAACGGACTTTCTTAGATCTGTACTCCCCTCCTTTGCTGGGGCAGAACAAGCCTTACCTTTGTCCTGAAATTCTGGATGTTTCCTACAAGGATCAGTTCAATTACAAGTTGCCAACCTTACTGCGCTTCCTATGACAGTATCCAGAGGACAGATTGTTGGTTACAGAAAGCTGTTAAATGCTCCTGATGTCTTGTCTCTTCACCCTTTTGGAACGTTTCAAGACTTTAACCTACCCAAAGACGAGCCTCAAGTCCTATCTCTGTTCACTGCCCAAGACTTCCCTCAGTTGTCCCTGGTCTAACAGAAAGAGGTGCTTGATTTACTAGACCAATTCTCATACATCTTTGCTAAAGATAGTACTGATTATGGGCTAGCCAAAGGTGTGATTCATCAGATTGACACAGGAGATGCTCCCCCCTTTTGTGCCAAGCCATACTGCTGCAGCCAAGTGGAAGATGTGCAGGTTTCTAAGGAGCTCAAACAACTGCTGGATGCTGGACTGCTAGCTCCCTCTCAAAGTCCCTGGGCTTTCCCTCTGCTCATCTTAAAGAAAAAGGATGGAGGCCACCGGATTTTGATGGACTATTGAAGGTTGAATTCTCTAACCAAGAAAGATTCCTATCCCTTACCGCGCATTGATGACGCTCTTCAATGCCTTGGAGGTTCTAAGTTTTTCTCTGCCATGGACTTGGTGTCTGGCTACTGGAAAGTTGACCTCTCTCCTGAAGACTGTCAGAAGGCTGCACTCATCACATCAGAAGGATTGTTTGAACCTACCTGCATGCTGCAAGGGCTCTGTAATGCCCCAGCAACTTTCCAGAGGGCCATGGATTCCATCCTGTGTGATTTGAAGTTGTTGTGTGTCTTAGTCTACCTAGATGATATAAAAGTCTTCAGCGCAACTTTCACTGATCACCTAGCCCATCTTAAAGAGGTGTTCATAAAGATCCAAGAAGCTGGCTTCAAGTTAAAGCCCTCTAAGTGTGCTTTCTTCAAAGAACGCCTTGAATTCCTGGGCCATGAAGTATCCCAAACGGGAATTTGTCCAATGACCAAGACAGTTGAAGCCATTGACAAATGCTTCCACCCACCAACCTCCAAGAAGTACAAGTCTTTCTGGGAATGATGGGTTACTATAGACAATTCATTCCTGATTTTGCTGATACTAGCAAAACCCTGGTCCAACTTTTGTGTAATGTTCCTTTTGAATGGACCTCCAACCGACAGCAAGCCTTCAAGACTCTAAAGCAGAAACTCAAAGAAGCACCCTTTTAGTGTACCACAATTATGATAAGGAATTCATCTTGTAAACTGATGCTAGTGACCTTGTTATTGGGGCTATCTTGGCTCAGCTTGACAATGAAGGTGTGGACCACCCTGTAGCCTATACTTCCCGTGTGCTGAATAAGCATGAAAAGAATTATATTGTTACAGAGAAGGAGTGCCTTGCTGTGCTGCATGCAGTCAAACAATTCTGCCACTACGTTTATGGTACCCATTTCACTGTCATCACCGACCACGCTTTGCTCAAATGGTTACAACAACTTAAAAATCCTGAAGGACGCTTAGCCAGATGGGCTCTCCGCCTGCAAGGTTATGACTTCACTGTTCTCCATTGCCCCGGGATTCAACATCAGAACGCTGGCGGGCTATCCTGAATGCCCATCCTTTCCCTACATCCTGCTGGGGCAGACTGCCTGTACAAGCTAATTGGCTACCCTTCTTCCTGGGAAAGTGAGACAGAAGAGGTTTGACTTGCCCTGTCTGAATTGTCTGAAGACACCCTCATACACAACAACTAACTCTTCAAGAAGGTGCGGGGTCAATACCTGCCATACATGCGTCCCAGTCTTTGTCTCTCCTTGGTGTCACAAGCTCATAAATAAACTGGCCATGGAGGCATTGCCAAGACCTTTGACTGGCTTCAGAAGAATTACTTCTGGGAGAATCTTTGCCTCTTGATTGCAGATGTCATAGCTAGTTGCCATGACTGCCAACTTCAGAGGCCCCAAGCTGCTTCTCACAAGTTCAAATTGGTCCCCCCTCAACATGCCTTTCACACTGTCAGCATTGATGCTGTAGGTTCTCTCCCCTGCTCACGCTCTGTATGCTGTTTTATCCTGATTGCTTTGACCACTTCAGCAAGTGGGTAGAAGCTCGCCCTACTAAAGACATCACTGCTAAGACTACCGCTGCCTTCCTGCTGCAGGATGTTTTCTACCGCCATGGCTGTCTGCAAGTGCTGTTATCAGACAACAGAACCAACTTCAATGTCAAACTCATAACCTCTGTTGTTGAAGCTCTAGGAACTCATCTGTCTTTCTCTGCCCCCTATAATCCTTCCACTAATGGGGCAGTTGAGCGTGCCAACTTGACACTGGTTTCTATCATGAGGAAGCTCACCTACTCTGACGCTGCCAATTGGGATCTATACTTACCTGCTGCACTCTTTGCCTATTGTCTGAGCAAGCATTGGGTCACAGGGTACTCCCCCTTTGCCATGTTGTATGGGCGTGAAGCCACCACTCTGTTGCTCTTGGGGGTTCCCCTACTCTCCTCTGATAAGGCCATGAACCCTGATGACCACATCAAAGACTTATTCAACCGCATCATTGATATACAAGCCACTGCCTACACTTCCGCATATAAGACTAAGATGCTTTATCTCTCTCCTGACAACGCAGGGCGCTCCCCCTTGCCTGAGTTGGCTGTTAGTGACCATGTCCTATACTATCAACACCGTGTGGGTGGGCACGCGCACAAACTGGACTCCCTGTGGATCAGTCCTTTAGAGGTGACTTTTAAACAAGGATCTGAGTACACTGTAAAGCTCCTCTCCAGTGATTGCCATTTTGCTTGCGTACACGCCAAGTTCCTCCGCAAGTATCACCCCCAAAGGCCAATCTAGAGGGGGGCAATGTTGTGAATAACAGAATTCCCCATGTTTTGATCTTGCCTTTGTTGGGCTATTTTGAAGACAAATCTCTTGCTTTCGCTTTTGACTCTCAAAATAAACTGGCTTCCGCTTCAGGAAATATGATTGTTTGGTTTCCTGACTCTGCACAACTCACTTGCCCCACTCATGCTTGTGGCAAGTGATCCTACCGTCCTGGTAGTGTTTTGTGGTATTCCTAACCACTATATATTCCATTTCATATTCACCAATAAAAATTAAGTTCTATTCACATTTTTGTCTTTGTGTCTTCTGTACTTCCACGCCTCTCTCTAGCCACACCTAGTAGAGACTATTCATCCAGGGCCGCAAGTTAAACACATTTGCCTTCCCTGTCATCTAACCAAGACTTAGTACAAATCCAATCCTAAGGTTAGGATTTCCCGTTGTGTGTCTGTGCCACACCTCAGAACACAACAATGTGGAGGGTACTATCTTTGGTTAGACGTTCTGATTCATCTTATTTTATGACCTGGACAAAACTGTGTCTCTTAGAATGAGGTCATTGGGTTCTTTGAGGATGTTAAAATCAACTCTGTTGCATTTGATGGTCATTGTTTTTGTTTTCCAGCATACGCTGGGATTCACTTGGGTGAACCAGACCATACCTGCTACAATGTTGTAGTTTATGTTGTTCATGACAAGTCCTTTGATGGACGTTTGTATGCCTTGGAGGTCAATTCTGAAGTGAGTTGTTTTGTCTTTGAGTAGAACTTTTTATTTGTCTGCCATTATGGCATATTTGAAGTTGGATTTGACAACTGGTATTTTGTACTTGGTTACAAAATGTTTGCTAACCATGGTGTGTTGTACACCAGAGTCAAATAGAATTTTATCTGTATCAGATTTGTAAGTTATGGATAGACAAGAAGTTGTGAGCAATCTTTAATTTTTACGTTCATAAAAATGGAGGATTGCGGGACACAGGGGATGCAAGCAGCAAAGTTTGTGCCTTGGTACTTCTTCTTGTCAAGTTGGGGGAGACAGGGGCACTTAAGCCTGAACCCCTTCCTCTTTTCCCTGTTCCTCTGTTTTGACACCTTCAAGGTCAGAGAATGTGGGGTCAGATTCATAGCAGGTTGCTACTTCAGCGTTGTTAACTTTAGTAGTGTCCTCTTTCTTGGGACAGGAGTGGTTTGTGCTTTGGCTAAAATTGTCATTTTTGTGATTGGAAATGATGTTGTTATGGTTGGTGTTCTGGCATTTATTGCCATTGGCTTTTTCTCTGCCATTGCTGTTTGAGGAGTGGTTGCTGTTTCGTGCAGCATATTCCATGTAGGCGCATTTCTCAGCGCGCTTGACTTCAGCAATGAGCGCAGGCATGGAGGTATTTGCTTCTGGGAGGATGAGGGAAGCAACAGAGGGTTTCATTCTGTTGATGAATGATGCTCTGGTGTGTACGTTGTCAGCTTGTGCCTGTTTTTGGATTTTGCTATGTTTTTCCTCAAATTTGTTGGCGTAGGCTGCAATAGTGGTCTTTTAGGAAGATCACTGAGCTGTATTGCAATGTATTTGAGAGATTCAGTGACACGGAAATTGTGGGTGATGTTGGCTTTAAACTCTTCCCAGTTGTCAAGCTGGTCGTTGGTTTGTGAGCCAACACAGGTGGAAAACCAGTTAGCTGTGGCCTTGTATAGGCGCTTGCTGGCTTCCTGGACCCATTTCTCATGAGGGATGCGGCTGGCGCGTAGTTTAATGGCTGTGTAGTCTAGCCAGTTGATGATGTTTTCTTTGTTTTTACTAAAGAACTTGTCAATACCAATGTATTTGGTGTTGGTAACTTTACCTGTGTTAGGTGGTTGTGTGTTTATTTGTGATTAAAGAGAGCAACTGTATTGAATTATCTTGGTGCATGCTTTGGGCATGACCAGACCTTCAAATATGGTGCATCCACTAGGAATATCTTCTTTGATGTTGTGGGCGCAGAAGTACGTTTTCCAGGTCTCCTGGGATGTGGCCTGGTTGAGTACGTGGGCAAAGGTGGGCGGGTTTTGGTCAGTCATTTTCTCTCTCATTGGTGTGGTCAAAAACCGTAGTGCTACCAGTGATAAGGAGCGCCTTTTGGGGATGCTTCAAATATAAAAGTAGGAAGAGAAGAAGCATATTTTATTGGATAATACTTTAGACTTATATAGATTTAGCTGCAGCTGGGATATTATTTGGACCAAACCCAGGGGCTGGTCATGTGCTGAATGAGTTTGAGTTGCTGGATACCTGGACAGTCATGTGATTTTGGTTTGTTGCCATTTCTGGTATGTTGAATGGTATATTGTAAAGGCACCAAATTGGGCAATGCCTGGATGTTAGGTGTGATGGCAATAGCCAGAATACTTGTGCATCCAGACCCTTGACAATGGTTCAAAGATAATTTTATTGTAAATGATTAATTCTTTTTATACCTTCTACAAGGGTAATCTCTGGGCTGCTAGCAATGTCTTCTAGTACATTCTAATACGCCCCAAATTTGGGTAATTATTAATCTAGTTTTGATGCTTATTGCACGTCAACTAATAGAATATTTTCATCTTCACCCAGCACAGGTGATCTTTGCTGGTGATAAGGAGCAATTTTTAGGAAGCTTAAAATATGGAATTAAGAAAGAAGAGAAGTATATTTATTGGATAATACTTTAGACTTATATAGACTTGACTGTGGCGGGGATTTAGTTGGATTGAACCTAAGGGTGGTCATGTGCAAGATGAATTTGAGTCACTGGATACTTGGACAGCCAGGTGATATTGCTTGGTTACCATTCTTGGTATGTCAAATGGTATATTAGAAGGGGACCAAATTGGGCAATGGCTGGATTTTAAATAGGTTGGTGGTAGACAGAATACTTGTACATCCAGACCCTTGATACCCCCTTAAGGGGTTACTCTGATGCATCAGGAGGGGGCTTTTTTTCACGGCTGCCGCCTGATGCTCCTGGAGCTGTTTACTAGTTGGAACCAGTCTGGTAGAGTGCTCTCTTTTACTGAGGTGGAGACGGGTTCTGTGGTATTTCTTGATAATCAGGTTTTTGGTACCTTGGGTTTTTACCAGGTAGGTGTTGTGTTCTGGTCTGCATTTGATGTCTCTTCCTGGTCCCTGGTGTACTGAGTCTAGTTTCTTTCTCTTGCCAGCTAAAATCCAGACGGGGGAGTTGATGAGAAGTGGCTCCTCTGTGGAGGTTACCTTTTGTGTCTTGAGCCTCTTTATTTCTGCTATTTTAGCTTTGAGGCTGATGTGTTGTAGGTTTGGTGCTTGATCAACTGTGGGAGGTTTCCCGGGGGAGATCTTTATGTAGGGCTGTTTATTGCAGGTGATTATTTCTGGTTTGTACCTATAGGTTAGCTCAAACAATGAATAGCCTGTCCCTTGGTTGGTGCGGACTCAGGATACTAGTAATGTATGTTTCATGTATAGTGGCCATGTGTCTTTGGCTTTGCCATCCATTATTTTCTCTAGGGTCCTGATAAGGCTGCTGTTGAGGTGTTCCACTCTGCTGTTGGCTGTGGCCTGTACAGATAGGTTGTGGAGTGCTTAATGTTTTTGGATTTTAAGTTTTCATTTACTATGTTACCTGATAACTCGGTTGCTCCATCAGTTATGATGTAGTCTAGAGTGCTGTAGTTGGCTATGATTGCTTTGTTAATGAAACAGTTGATGGTTTCTGCTTTATGTTCTTTTGTTTCCCAGCAGATGGGCCAACGTGTGGCAAAGTCAATAGCTACAATTAAGAAATGTTGGTTTGTTTTTGTTTCTGGGAAGGTCCTCACTACGTCCAGTCCCCAAACCTTGAATGATTCAGGGTCTGGTACTGGGTTGACCATTGGCTGAGGAGCCTTTGTACTGGTGTATTTCTCACACACTGTGCACTTTTTCAGAACAACAAATATATCCTGTTTAAGGTTGGGCCACCATACTATCTCTTTTAGTGTGAGGTATAGGTTATTAGCCTTTGTATGGCCTAGTAGGCGGTGATGTCTTAATATGGTGTCAACTCTTTGTGCAAGTGAGATGTATGGGACATGTTTGTCATTAATAATTTGGTATAAAGTGACATTTTATACAGGGAAATACTTTTTTTCTTACTTATGTATTGTGGGTCAGTTGATGTGTTGAGGGGTCTTTCCTTTGGTTTTTGTTGTGTTTGGCTCCAGGGCACGACATCCTGGAGGACACAACAGGAAATCTTTATTACAAAAGATTTGAGGTTTGAAGCTAGCCTTGGGTTAGCCTTCAGGGCAAAATTAAGGGCACATACCTTAATTTCCTGGAAAACAAGATGTAAAAACCCTTTTGACAGAAATGACAGGAAAAGCTTGAAGATTATAAGAGCCAACACAAATGTGGATAAACTTGTCTTTATTAGGAGTAATGATTCTACTTTAAATAGTTGACAAGAGGTGGTGATCACTCAATAGGAAGACAGAGTGGCTGAAGGGGTCACGCTGGTATGATGTCATACCAGGATCAACCACAGACAGGTATGATAATCCAGAATAGGTGGATATTGAACCAGACCCAGTTGCAGAAGACAAGGAATTTCTGAACTCAAAGGCAAAACCAGTCAAATCTTTGCAACTATCAATATTCAAAGGGCAAATTGAAATAGCATTAATAGCGCTATTTACAACATCTCCCCCCTCAATATTGGACGGAGGGAGTTGATACTTGCAAAGGAATTTGGAGTGGACGTGGGCAAAGAGATGGCCAGACAATAGTAGCTTCACAGTGTACTCAACGCCCTTCTTAAAGGTAACCTCACAGGGCCCAACCCAGAGGGAATCCAGCTTGTGGGCTCTACCACCTGTACAATTCTGGTAGTAGAGAAATAGATTGCCTACTTGGTATTTGGGTAGAGAGCTCTAGCAGCATTGGAAGGAGAGAGCTCCAAAGTCTTAACCTTATAAGCAGTGGAGTAGGCAGTTGCCTGGATGTCAATGATACAGTTGGTTAGGTCTTTCACATGGGCCTCAGGATTTGCAGACATATCAAACTCAATCAAAGGAGGTCCCAAGATTGAGGGGGTAGTAGCCTCTTGTCTATAAAGCATGGCAAAAGGGGATTGTCCAGTCACCCTGTGTCTACTAAGGCGGTAGACAAAGAGGGCAGCAGGGAGGAACATGTCCCCATTGGCAGCGTCAGAGAGCGTGAGTTTTAGTATGATGGATACCAGGGTGGAGTTTGCTTGTTTGACAGTCCCATTGGTGGAGGGATTATATGACGCAGAGAACAACTGATGAGTCCCCATAGCTTTGACAATAGAGGTGATGAGGCAAGCATTAAAATTGATGCCATTGTTGGAGAGCAGGACTTGAGGGCAGCCATGTTGATAGAAGATGTCTTGCAGCAAGAAAGTAGCCATGATCCTAGCTGTTATATCTTTTGTTGCTCTGGCTTCAACCCATTTGCTAAAGTGCTCTTTAGCAACCAAAATAAACCAACATCCCAACCTAGATCAGGGGAAGGTCCCAACAGCATCAATACTCACCATATAGGAGGCATTCTTTGGAGGGATGAGTTGGAACTGGTGTTGGGAGGGACAAGGACGTTGAAGTTGACAGGAATGGCAGGAGGTAAGGACATCAGGGATCAAGAGGCGCATATTTTCCCAGTAGAAGTTTTTGCATAGCCAGTCATGAGTCTTGGCTATGCCTCATAGGCCAGTATCAATGTGAGCTTGGAGGATGATGGATATCCTCATACTAGGGCAAACATAGGGTAGGTAGGCATTGTTAACCTTTTTGAAGAGTTGTCTATCACAAATTATAGTGTCCTTGGATAGGGTCTGTAGGGCCAAGCAGATGTCTTTGGGCTCAGTGGTCCATGAGTCAGGATATCCTATTAGCTTGTATAGTCAATCAGCGGGATGGATAGCCAGGATTGGCATTCTTGATAGGCCATCAACGTTCTGATGTTGGGCCCCAAGACGGTGTACCACAGTGAAATCATACCATTGCTGACGTAGAGCCCAACACACTAGCCAACCTTCAGGTTCCTTTAGCTGTTGTACCCACTTGAGGGAACAGTGATTAGTGACTACTGTGAAGTGGGTTCCATAGATGTAATGCCAAAACTGTTTCACTGCATGCAGCACTGCCAGACATTCCTTCTTGGTGACACTGTAGTTCTTCTTGTGCTTATTGAGGACCCTTGATGAGTAGGCCACAGGTTGATCTACTCCTTCATTGTCAAGTTGGGCAAGGATAGCACCTACAGCTACTCCACTAGTGTCGGTATACAAGATGAACTCTTTATCATAATCAGGATAGACTAAGATAGGAGCCTCCTTGAACTTGGCCTTCAGCGCTTCAAATGCTTGTTGTTGGCTGTCAGTCCACTCAAAGAGGACATTGCAAAGCAATTAGACAAGGGGTTCACTCAGCTCAGCAAATTCAGGGATGAATTGTTGGTATTAGCCCATAATACCAAGGAATACCTGTACCTCTCAAAGATTTGTAGGAGGTAGCATCTTGTCAATGGCTTTTACCTTATTATTCATGGGACAGATTCCAGTCTGAGTGACCTCATGACCTAGGAACTCAAGCTGTTCCTTGAAGAAGGAGCACTTGGAGGGTTTGAGTTTCAAGCCAGCCTTGCAAATCTTGATGAAGACAGCCTTGAGGTGTTCCAAGTGATTGGTAAAGGTAGCACTGAATACAGTGATATCATCAAGGTATACAAGGACACAAGAGAGTTTTAGGTCTCGTAAGATGGAGTCCATGGCTCTCTGAAATGTGGCAGGGGCATTGCATAATCTCTGGGGCATATGAGTGGGTTCAAAGAGGCCCTTTGAAGTAATAAGTACATCCTTTTCTTGATCTTCAGGTGATAAGTCAACCTGTCAGTACCCCAAAGCTAGATCCATGGCAGAGAAAAACTTGGAACCACCCAGCCATCTGAGAGCATCATCAATTCTGGGCAAGGGGTATGAATCTTTCTTAGTGAGAGAGTTCAGGCGGCAATAGTCCATTACAATGTGGTGTCCCCCATCTTCCTTCTTGAGATCAGTAACAGGAAAGCCCAAGGACTTTGGGAAGGAGCCAGTAACCCAGCGTCCAGAAGTTACTTGAGTTCTTTAGACACTTGAGCATCTTCTACCCTACTACAGCGGTATGGTTTAGCACAAAAAGGGGGCACATCCCCAGTATCAATCTGATGGATGACCCCCTTAGCTAGGCCATAGTCCGTAGGTCCAGAGGCAAAGAGGTCACTGAACTGATCTAGTAGATCCAACACGTCTTTTTGTTGAACAGAAGACAGTTGGGGGAAATCAGCAGCAGTGAACAAGGAGAGAACTTGAGGATCTTCTTTAGGTAGGTTGAAATCACTGAAAGTTCCAAAGGGGTAGAGGGAAGATACTTGTTCTGCTCCAAGTACACAACCATGACCCACAACCTGGCCTCTGGTTACTTGCATGGGCAGGGCTGTCAGTTTAGCAAGCAGTAATCATATGGGCTCTTTGTGGGTTTGGTCTAAAATCCCAGGACACAGGCAAGGCTCAGTACAACTTAAAGATTCAGGTGAGTAAAGCTCCAAGAAGGAATTTTCAGGCAGATCATAGGAAATCTTGGAGTCAATCACCACTTGAGAGCCAGGGGGGATGGTGATAGCAGCTGGTGCTAGCAGGGGTACCCCTTCTTCCGCAGGGCAGGAAGGGGGAGGGGTACACATATTGGAGGGGTGAGTCCTATACTTGAGTGAGAAGATACCCATAGGGTACTCAAGCACGCAAGCTTTAAGATGTTTTCCTAGAAGGCGCAGAGGTTCCTCAAAAATCAAAGGAACTTCATATCCCAAGAGCAAAAGGTATCCATCATGTAAGTTTACAATTCTGTTATACTCTCGGAGGAACTGAGTACCAACCAAGAGGTCATAGCTTTTTTTCTCTAGGACCACAGCGGGGGAAGCAATAAGGAGTTTCCCAAAACTCATGGGTAGAGCAGAGTAGGCACCAATGGCTCAAGTTTGGGCCATGCCAGCTGTGCCATACAACTGCGTGTAGTTGAGGTCAGGGGCCAACTTAAGTTTCTTCATTAACTTGGAGGATACCACGTTGACAGGGGAACCCATGTCCAAGATGGCCTTGATTTTGACCTTTTGGATTGATACTTCCATGCGGGTTGTATCTTTCCCAAAGGGGGGGGCAAGACTGTTGAAACATCTTGCGCAGCCTCTAGCTCCTTTTCCCATTTGGCCAGCATACACCGTAACGCAGGGATTTCCTTATACACAGTCTTTAGTGGAAGAGATATGGTTACGTTGTGGAAAAGAGCTCTGGCTAACTTGGCTGCCTCCTCAGAAGAGTCAACCAAGACGAGATGTCAGTGGGCTTGAGCTAGGTAAGGGCGAGCCACCATGGACTTAGCTTCACTTGTAGGTATCTGGGAAGTGGTGGTAGTCTTCCCAGAGCAAAGCTTGTAGGATACAGGGATAGTTTCCAGAACATCCAGGACGGAATAGCCATAACTATCAGAGTCTTCACTATCAGAATCTTCAGGCTCTGAATCACTGGAGAGGTTATGAAACAGATGAAGAATAGTTGGTCCAGAGGAAGAGGGAGCTTCTTCATCAGACGGAGGATCAGGGGGAGACAGGGGAGATTGGACAGCAGAGAGCGTCTCTGTTTCTAAGCTGACCTCTCTTTTCCCGCCTGTTCCTTGGGATCACAACCTTCCACTCATGTATTAGTTCAAGTGCGTAAGTGGTGTCCAATCTGGCCACAGTTATGACAGCCTTGTCTCTTAGCCTGTCCACTAGTACCCAGAGTCATAATGCACGGCGTATAAGAGGTGGTCCCAGCATTATTGGCTTTATTTTTACGCACCACCATACCTCCATGTGTCAAATTCATGTCTTGTAAGAGCGTCTTAATACTCTTCATGGAAGTGATTGAAGCCTTGTGTGCCTTAAAGTGTAGACATAGAAGCTGGTTCACCTTCAAAGCATTTGAACAAGCCAAATAGGCTTCCCAAGGAGTTAACTGTTGACTAGTAATTAACTGCTGGCCTTCAATGTAGAAACAATCTGCAAACTCAGCCAGGGTTTCCTTAAGTTTGAAAGCAATATGCATAAATGCATCTTTCTTGACTTCCAAGCTGAGGTCTCCTCCAAACTCTTCAATAAGAAGGCGCTTCATATCCTCCCAAGTGACAATAAAAGGGAGCTCGGGGACCACGACTTCCTGGAAAGTGGGATGGAGGCAGGTAAGGATATGTTCCTTTTTTAGTTTTTCAGTAGCCCTATGCATTGAAGTTTTGTAAATGGTCAGAAAAGCAGCAATGGTAGGGATTTTGGGATCAAATATCTGCTTGAAGGTTGGCTTATAATTTGGGTCAATGGACGAGGACAAGGACTGGCTGTTTTTACCAGGATTGAGGACGTTGATGTGTGGTTGCCCTCAAACTCAGATTCAGAAGCAGGTTGTCTAGCCCAGAGAAGTCAAAGGCTTTCCTCTAAAGTGTCTAAGGTAGAGCTATTCTGCCCACTAATGTCTCAGGCAGTTGTGACAGAAGTCCCAAATTTATCAATCTTAATTTGTTGTACTGCCAAGGTGCCAGCAATCCCATTGATACAGGTAGCCAGGGAGGTGGTCTGAGCAACCAAGGGGGCAACTTGTCCATTTAGAGTCTCTGTAAAGCAGGAGAGGTTTTGGACCTCTCTTTCTAACGCGTCTTTCCTATCAGCTACATCATTTGTCACTTTGGCAAGTTGATCAAGAGCACACATACAGTAGACCCGGGGTTGACCTTATAGACCAGGGCAACAACCATGATTGTCATGAGCGGGAATATTAATGACTTTACCTTCTTCTTCATCTTCAGATTCAGATGATGAACCTTCAGAATTAGAGAGGCGCTGTCTTAAGTACTTGATTTCACCCCGTAAGATAGCCACCTGATCAGTGAGGGAAGCAATATGAGGGTCAGGCATAGTTTTGACTGGAGGGAGAGGCTGCACAGAAGCTTGGCGTCAAGTGGTAGCCTTGAGCTTGACAATGGCCTCCCATACTTTGGTTTCAAAATCAGAAGGGGTCCTGACAGGAGGAGCAGGAGGAGTCACCTCAATAGAGGCCACCCAGTCATCTACATAATTTTGCACTTGGTATAGAGTGTTGCCTAGTGCAGCCTTATCTAGACTGTATTGATGCTGCAGGTAGCAGCCCCAAGTATTGACATGAGCTCCTATCAATTTGAGTTGCGAGTTGACATGCTCCCTGAATTGATTGAGTTAACTAACCAGAGTCTCAAAACCCTGCCAATGGTTAAGACAAAAAGCCTCAATTTGCTTATGCCAGGCTGCCTGATTTTCATCTAATTTGCGTAGTTGATCCTTTATGTATCCAGGGAGCAAGGAACAAAGGGAGTTCAGGGAGGTGGTTAGATACTTCTTTGATGCCAACAAGTCGCGCTGGTTGTCAGAAATACAAGCAAAGAGACTGTGTGACCATTCTTGGTAGGCCATATTTTGAGTGTGATTATTTGAGACTGCAAAGGCTACAGCATCTAGCAGTTGATTCTGGGATCCCAAGGCGAGTTGGTGGTGAACTAGGGCAGGTTGGATGAACTGATTAACCAACACGCCAATAGTATCCATGGATTCCATAAACGCAGGGGGAGACCAAAGTCCAAAAGGAAGGAGTACAGGTCTGTGGAGGCGTACCCGGGACAGAGGCCAGGGATAGAGTGCATGGCTACCGTACCAGAATGAAGAAGAGAGCAGGCAGCAGCACGGGCTTGCTCATAGTTGAGAGAGAAAGCAGGAAGCGGGGCCCACGAGGGCCCGGGAGACAGAACCAATACCATAGGATTTGCAGGAGCATTGGTAATGTTTTCTTCTAGAGGGGGACTAGAAACTTTAGGTTGATCTGGTACTTTGGCAACAAAGGAAGAGGGACCAGAGAATGCACGTGAGAACAGGGTAACCAAGGGGCTTGCAGCTCCTGTAGTGAGCACCATTTTGTTGTGTTTGGCTCCAGGGGACAACATCCTGGAGGACACAGCAGGAAATTTTTATTACAAAAGATTTGAGGTTTGAAGCTAGCCTTGGGTTAGCCTTCAGGGCAAAATTAAGGGCACATACCTTAATTTCCTGGAAGACGAGATGTAAAAGTCCTTTTGACAGAAAAGACAGGAAAAGCTTGAAGATTATAAAAGCCAACACAAATGTGGATAAACTTGTTTTTATTAGGAGAGTAATGATTCTACTTTAAATAGTTGAAAAGAGGCAGTGATCACTCAATAGGAAGACAGAGTGGCTGAGGGGGTCACACTGGGATGAGGTCATACCAGGATCAACCACAGACAGGTACAATAATATGATGTGTGGATATTGAACCAAACCCATTTGTGGAAGGCAAGGAATTTCCAAACTTGAAGGCAAAACCAGTCAAATCTTTGCAACTATCAATATTTGAAGGGCAAATCAAAATAGCATTAATAGCGCAATTTACAACAGTTTTATACTCAGTGTTGTACTGGTTTGGCCAGTCAGGGTCCAGGTGGTTTGGGTGATCCTCTCTAGGCTGGCATAGTCTAGAGAGAGCATCAGCCGTGACCAGCTCTGCCCCCTTTTTGTATTTTATGTCCAGTTTAAGCTGTTCCAGCAAGGACATCCATTTGGCTTGGCGCAGCGCAAGTGCGTTCTGAGTTTTGAAATAGATTAAGGATTTATGGTCAGTTGGTACTCAGACATTTAAATGTCCTTCCAGATAACATCTCCATTTCTTGCATGTGTGGTATATTGCTAGCAATTACTTATTGTGTATTGGGCATCTCTGCTCAGTATTAGTTAGTTTTCTGCTTTAGTAACATACTGGCAGGAAGTCTTGCTGCCCTGGCTGGCGGATGCGTAGGACTGTGCCAATGGCGGTGTCACTAGCATCTAACTCAAGCTCGTAGCACCTGTTGTTATTAGGGTATTACAAGATTGGTGCTTTGATAAAAGCTTGTTTTAATAGTTGGAAATTCTTGTCACATTCTGGAGTCCAGATGAATTTCTTTTTGGCATTACTCTTGGTTAATTCATTGATTGGTGTGGTGAGTTTTCCGCAGTCTTTGATGTATTTCCTTAGGTAAGCTACCATACCAAGAAAGCATCTAACTTTTTTCACAGAGATGGGGTGTTGTATGTTATTTATGGC
This sequence comes from Entomophthora muscae, assembly GCA_014839935.2. Taxonomy (NCBI): domain Eukaryota; kingdom Fungi; phylum Entomophthoromycota; class Entomophthoromycetes; order Entomophthorales; family Entomophthoraceae; genus Entomophthora; species Entomophthora muscae. The sequence goes on along the minus strand of QTSX02006535.1, from coordinate 115,932 downwards.
TTTAATTTTGTCTGGATCTGCTTTGATACCACTGTCAGAGACAATGTGGCCCAGAACAGGAGTTCCTTTTCCATAAATTGGCACTTACTTGGTTTTGCATAAAGTTTGTGCCTTGTAAGTCAATTGAGTGTCTCAAAAACATGTGTGAGGTGTTCCTCTTTTGTTTTTGAGAATATGATGATATCATCAAGGTAGCATAATGTATTTGAGAGACTGTTTAGTGCTTGGTTCATCATGTTGACAAACGTTGCAGGAGCGTTGGTCATCCCAAAGTTCATTACTCTACATTTGAAGGATCCAAATTGCTTACAGAACGCGGTCTTTGGTATGTCCTTTTCCTTTACTTCAACTTGGTTGTAACCTGAGGTGAGGTTGATTTTGGAGAAAAAGTTTTCTCCTGAGAGTCTTGCAAACAGGTCCTCTATAAGTGGAAGAGGATATTTATTCTTTACTGTGCTTGCATTTAGAGCTCTGTAGTCAGTTACTAGATGCAGGGTGCTTTCTTTTTTCTTTACAAAGAACACTGCTGTTCCCCAAGGGGATTCTGATTGGCAAATGAATCCTTTTGCTATATTGTCCTCAATATGGGTTTTGAGGATTTGGGTTTCCATGGGGGAGAGTCTGTAGAGGGGTGCAGGTTTGGGTATGGCTTTGCATAGGTCAATGCATGTTTGAACTCCCGTTGGGGGGGGGTAGCACAGTGAGTTCTTCCTTGAATACATGGGCATATTCATTTAGGGATGCCGCAAGTTCTGGGCATTGGATCTTTTGTGTTTGTATGTTATTGAACTCAGTGTACCTCATTATGTGGAGGGTACTATCTTTGGTTAGATGTTCTGAGTCATCTTGGTTTATGACCTGGACAAATACTGTGTCTCTTAGAATGAGGTCATTGGGTTCTTTGAGGATGTTAAAATTGACTCCATTGTGTTTGATGATCATGGTTTTTGTTTTCCAACATATGCTGGGATTCACTTGGGTGAACCAGCCCATGCCTGCTACAATGTTGTAGTTTATGTTGTTCATGACAAGTCCTTTGATGGATGTTTTTATGCCTTGGAGGTCAATTCTGAAGGGAGTTGTTTTGTCTTTGAGTAGAACTTTTGATTTGTCTGCCATTCTGGTGTATTTGAAGTTGGATTTGACAACTGGTATTTTATACTTGGTTACAAAAAATTTGCTAACCATGGTGTGTTATGCACTAGAATCAAATAGAATTTTATGTTTATGAGATTTTTAAGTGCATGGATAGACAAGAAGTTGTGAGCAATCTTTAATTTTTATGTTCATAAAAATGGAGGATTGCGGGACACGGGGGATGCAAGCAGCAAAGTTTGTCCTTGGTACTTCTTCTTGTTGTGTTGAGGGGAGACAGGTGCACTTAAGCCTGTTCCCCCTACTCTTTTCCCTGTTCCTCTGTTTTGAGACCTTTGAGGTCAGAGAATGTGGGGTCAGATTCATAATGGGTTGCTACATCAGCATTGTTAACTTTGGCAGTGTCCTCTTTCTTGGGACAGGAGTGGTTTGCGCTTTGGCTGTGATTGCCATTGTTGCAATTGGAGTTTCTGTTGTTATGGTTGGTGTTCTGGTGTTTATTTCCATTAGAGTTTTCTCTGCCATTGCTGTTTGAGGAGTGATTGTTGTTGTGTGCAGCATACTCCATGTTTGTGTGTTTTTCTGTGTGCTTGGCTTCTGCAATGAGTGCGGTCATGGAGGTACTAGCCTCAGGGTGGATGAGGGCAGCAACAGAGGGTTTCATTCTGTTGGTGAATGAGGCTCTGGTATGTATGTTGTCAGCTTGTACTGGGCTTTGGATTTTGCGATGTATTTCCTCAAATTTGTTGGCGTAAGCTGCAATAGTGGTCTTCTGTGGAAGATCACTGAGCTTTATTGTGATGTCTTGGAGGGTTTTGGTGATGCAGAAATTGTGGGTGATGTCTGCTTTGAACTCTTCCCAGTTGTCAAGCTGGTTGTCAGTTTCTGAGCCAACCCAGGTGGCAACCTGGTTAGCTGCGGCCTCGTACAGGCGTTTGCTAGCTTCCTGGACCCATTTTTCATGGAGGATGCGGCTGAGTGATCTAGCCAGTTGATGATGTTTTCTTTGTTTTTACTAAAGAACTTGTTGATACCAATGTATTTGGTGTTGGTCACTTCACCTGTGATAGGTGGTTGTGCATTTGTTTGTGGTTGAAGAGAGCAACTGTATTGAATTATCTTGGTGCATGCTTTGGGCATGACCAGACCTTCAAATATGGTGCATCCACATAGGAATATCTTTATCAATGTCTTGGGCGCGGAAGTATGTTTTCCAGGTCTCCTGGGATGCGGCCTGGTTGAGTACATGAGCAAAGGTGGGCAGGTTTTGGTCAGTCATTTTTTCTCTCATGGGCATGGTCAAAAACCGTAGCTGCTTCAGTGATAAGGAGAGCCTTTTGGGGAAGCTTCAAATATGGAATTAAGAAAGAAGAGAAGTATATTTTATTGGATAATACTTTAGACTTATATAGACTTGACTGTGGCAGGGATTTAGTTGGATCAAACCTAGGGGTTGGTCATGTGCAAGATGGGTTCGAGCCACTGGATACTTGGACAGCCAGGTGATATTGCTTGGTTACCATTCTTGGTATGTCAAATGGTATATTGGAAGGGGACCAAATCAGGCGATGGCTGGATATTAAGTAGGTTGGCGGTAGCCAGAATACTTGTACATCTAGACCCTTGACACTGGCATGGAATAATTTAGTACTTCAGGATCACTTCCTACTTCTCTGGCATACTGCAAGTTTATGCTTATTAATGTAATAAATATGGGAATTCAAGATTATGGGGAATCAAATCCAACGCCTTAGCGCCTGCAATATTTGCCAGGCGGCGGGGCGGCATTTGACGTAATTGTAGTTCAGCGCTTTGGTGCCTAATCCAATTGCTAGGCGGTGCCGCAGTGCTTGTGTATTTTTAAAGTGCCGCAGAGGCAAATCATGTCTTATTTAATTGCTGCGGCGGTGCTTATCATTGGCTAGTTTAAGGCTCAGGTCAGCAGACTACTGCTGATCCAATATGCATATAGTTTATACTACCAATTTATGTAGTTTAGTAGCTGCAATTCATATCCGCAAGCTCCGTCATAATTGGTATCATTGCTTGATCGAAATTCCCAACATCCTTGTTTGGGATCAACTATGTTAGGAATCATGATATCCATGCACTTTTAATTTTGCCTTTAGAAGTGTTGCATTTAAAATGGAAATTACTCCAGTTCTCCTTTGCTCTTTGAAATGGATATCGAGCTAAAGAAATTTGATGATCTAATTTAATTTTTATCAGGTGACTTGATTGATCCTTGAGCCACTTATGAGAGTGGCCATCGATTTCTCCGGGCTTCTAATGTTTTGTGATAACCATTTACGATATAAGGACCATTTTGGTTCCTCCAACAAAATCAAATTCTATTCACATCTTCTCTTTGTGATTCTCTTTGTAATTTGGCGCTCTTTTCCTAGTTGAACCTAGAGGAGCTTTATGTTAATTATATTCCCCAGGGCTTTAAGTTAAATCTTGTATTCATCCCTGAAGACTAGCCTCCTGGCTTAGTACGGACTTGAGCCTATGATTAGGATTTCCCGTTGTGTATCTTGGATCTGCCTAAGAGAACGACAACAAGGGTAGTATGAGAACATGTCCAAGTATAGCTTGGGGTTGGATAGCTTGCTTAGGGTATTTGGCTTGGATTAGCTTTGCTCCATATATAGAATTGTTGCCCTGTACTTTGATATCTGAGGTGGAATGTTGTTTGATACATGTGAGGAGCTTGTTCAGCGCCCCCTGTGTACTATAAGATACATTGTTGGGTGGGGGTTGACCTTGGTTGCAACACAAGATGGTGGAAAGTTGCCTGATAGTATTCCCTAGAAATCCAGATAGTGGGATCTTGGAACATGAGATGTGTAAAGCATGCTGGGCTGGCTTGATATGGTCTGGAAGGGGGTAGGAGTTCTTGGCCGCCAAAGATTTATAGGGAACTGGGCGGGTAATGTTTGGTGGGGTAAAGCGTTGACTTGATCATATTTCAGGGATCCGGTGGGGTTGAGAGATCATATAGATAGATTGAGTTTGGCTGGGAAACTTGTGCGGTTTACGGCAGTTTGGTAAAGTTCTCGGGAGATCCCGATAAACGGTAAACTGAAGCGGAATCCAGGGGGATCTATGATACCCATAATGATTATCGTCAGCTATCATCCTGGCTGCGCCATGGCAAAGGGTTATCGGTACATGCTTTGAACGGTCGAGGGAATGGCGTTAAAGCTTAGCTTATATTGGATTTTTAATCCTACCCCTGAGCTGGGTATAGGGGTTATGCTGCGGTTGTTTTAAAACTCTGTATCTGTTTTAATTACTTTGGGTTGAAGTTATTCCCGAGAGAGTCAAATGGATGTTTAAAGTTTAAGGGATATGTGATGTCAAGTGGGATATATTGCCGTTTGTAAGATCACACCTGTGATACCTAAAATGCCTTAAGCTCCACCTGAAACAGTGGAGTAAGTTTCAGGATTTCTAATTCTAAATTGCGAAGGTTACTTTAAGTTGTGATTTTATTTGTAATTTTTTTATAAATTATAAGCTAATGAGTGGATAATTTCAAATGGCTTTTATTCGTAAAATGTTTATAAATTGTAAGGTAATGGGTAGATAATTTCAATTGATTTTTATTTGTAATTTTTTTATAAATTATAAGCTAATGAGTGGATAATTTTAATTAATTTTCACTCGTAAAATGTATATAAATTGTAAGCTAATAAGTGGATAATTTCAATTGATCTTTTTGTAATCTTCATCTATTGTAAACTAATGAGTGAATAATTTTAATTGATTTTTATTCGTAAAATTATATAAATCGTAAACTAATGGCTGGATAATTTCAATGGTGTATGTTGGATTTTTATTTGGGCAGTTAACAGGAGGGGGTAAGGCCCTGGTGTAAATTGATCCATCCCTGCTCTACGCCCAAAAGGAAATCCCACTCGGGAGACTTCTCGGCCTTGAAGTTCCAGAAGAACCAGCCGGAGCCTGCTGTCTCGTAAACCCCCATCTGCTGGCGAGCAAAGTTCTTGAGGAACTCGCGGTGCTCGGTGGTATAGCTGCCAAGGTCGTCCTTGCCCTGACAGGTACATCCGGGGCAGACGGGGCCTCGCCCCTGTTCGAAGGTGCCATCGTAGCGCGCGCCACGGTTGAAGCCGTTGAGCCAGCGGGTGCAGTCCGTGGACGCAAGCGAGAACTCACCAACAACTGTCCATAGTTTCTGGTTGCTGTTGGCAATCTCCCCCCATCGTGTGCAGGGCTTTTGGAGATGCGACTGCTTGGACATGCCAAGCAGCCCGTAGTCAAACACCTGGTAGATGTGAGTATCGAGCATCACACGCTGGTGGTAGTCGTTACGTAGATACTCCCAATCCCGCAATGGGACAAACGCATCATGCACCACCACCAGCATCTCCTTGCTGTTTCCGCGCACCCGGTCATACCCATCGGAGTAGAACTGCTGCAGAGTCCCACGGTCCAGCTGCCATCCCGCCGGCTCGTTCACAAGCTGAACTCCAGCCACCATCCCGCCAAACTCGGGTCTGGCGAAATGCTCGCTCAGGACTTGGGCGACGTTCAGCATGCGGCGGATGTTGTCGTAGTCGTCAAAGAAGCGGATCCCATCTCGCTTGCCGCTGTTATCGAATCCATTCTGCGAACCAGGCGCTCCGTGGATATCTATAATGACACGGATGCCATGGTTCTTGGCCCAGTGAACACCTTTGATCAGGTAGTCAAAAGACCCCTTGACCCAAGGCTCGCCATTCTTGATATCAACTGCCCAGTACCCTACTGGGATACGCACATGGTTGATGCCGGCCGCTGCCAAGCGAGCGAGGTCGCCCTCAGTCACCCAACTCTCCCAGTGCCGTCTTAGCTGGCGCTCGGCCTCCTCCCGCCCAAGCACTTCGCAGAAAGTCCACTCGTCCACCGCTGGGTTCTGGCGGCCTTGGAACTGCTCAAACACCGACGGAGTAATCCAAGGCTCCAACACTAGCCATCCCCCCAGATTCACCCCCCGCACCTTTTCTACGCCATACTGAAAACACGCTGCCAGCCCAATTAAACCAAAAGCAAGCTTCATACTGCTTCCAGCAAAACCCCCTCCCTTTTATCGCCCCCATAAGCTCAAGCCACAACTGCCCCACCGCCACATGCCGCCCAGACTTGGTCACAACAAAATAAATTCCAATACCAACCCTTGAGCCTCCGCCCAAATCAAATTGATCTGCAGAGACAATCAACCCCATGACACCCGCAGTTGAAACTTGCCTAACATCATCCCCCTTAAACTAGGTTTTTATATAACCCGTTATAAGGAACCGCCGATCCATTCACACGAACCTCGTCAAAGGGCATATCTCTAGGGACCGGTAGCAAGTTGGTTTACACTCGTGCCCAACCTACCCCACCATACCATGATGCAACCCAACCTTGACCCTTTAATCCAATATCTACTTCGGTAAACTCTATTATAAACCTCCTTGGTACATGCCAAGACCTGGGGTGATGGGAAGATCTTTCAAAGGAAACTATTGTTCACGTTGGCGAGTTGAAACTTCACAAGCGTTATTCCTACTTGAGATCTAAATTTAGCTCCATTAGGGAGTGAACCTATCTTCAATAGAAGGAAAGTTACATTATAATAAACATTTTCATTTATTGCTTCAATTGAACGATTTCGTAAATAAATAGATGTTTGAAAATCAAGATGGATCCGTCAGTAGAAGTTGAACGGGATCTGGGCAACTTTAAAGTTGATGGGTTCCGAGGCAAACGCTTTGCGGTTCAAAATCTCCTGCACATGTAAGAACCAACTGACAATATCCACCAACAATAACCTATGCATCAGGTTCAGCTCCAGAGTGGATCAAAACTACAACCACGGTTGCAACTTTTCCTGCCAACCCAGTAGTACCATCCGCTACCCTGATACGATCCAAACTCACCCGCTAAGCGAACCCCACTGGTTGCCATAAGCATAGATGATCTCCTACAACTGAGAAACCAACCTTTATAATAAACTAAGCATCCCTACACCAAAAATCATCTGTTTCATACAAACAGAAGCAAAGGATTAAACTTATCCACCAAATTCAAACTACTGTTTATAATTACCATATATCCCAAACATAATTTACTGCACCTGTTCTGATCCCATACAACCTTTTCATCCCCATACCTCCAAATCATAATACTGCAGCTTGATTTGAAAGATTTACCGAATTGATCCATCACCGATAATGCCATCTTGACCAGAATTGTTTGTACCCAAAAAATCTAAGTTCTAGAGTTATAAAAAAGCCATAAGGGAGCTGGAAGATTTAAACCACGATAGCGAGTGGGGTAAATCGAACCTCTTGAAAAAATCACTACTTTTTTTAAAAAAGTGCTGCCAAATCTCCAACCCCCAGGAAGTGGATATTCGGTTGTTTTTATCAGGCCACAAGATCGAACTATGCCGTCGGTCGGAATTGGCATGGTAGAGGGTTGTTACTTAACTCAACAACCCTGATGTTCACCTTTCAACTAAAGATTAAACATGGACTAATTGCAGTTCTTCTGCTCAGTTTATAATAAAGTCTAGACGTTTAATTGGATCTATTATAATGGGTAGAAGAGTTAAATAGGAATCGGGAATATCTCCTAAACCTTATTCCTCTTGGATCCCGCCAAGGTTCACTTGGACAACCCATAAACATTGTCACCTCGATTGCGATATCCGTGGATCCAAAGTGATCCAGATATGACATCATCGATCTAGAATACACGATCACCAAACTAGTTGCACATCCATAATGAACTGAAAGGAATATCAATCAGTTATCCCAACATATTAACTAGAGTAATGCAACAGTTGTATCTAGTTTAAACCCAATAACCTTGCAACACTATCACTCGACCCTTCCTCATTACTGGAGGCTTACTGACAGATAAAACCTGCACCCATCATCGCTGATTCCAAGCTGCATAACTGCTGAAGTTAAGCTTAGAACCACCAGCCGTTCAATAGGCAGTATAACTGATTATAAGGGATGTTTTATAATTATTTAATATAGATGGTGTCAAGATTTTGTGGTCTTGAGGAATTGTTTTTATTAATGGACATGGGAATGGGGATGTTAATAGGGGACTGTATAGCGACAGTCTGTAGCTACCAATCAGGTCTTAGAGTACAGCTACAGCTTGGCAGAAACTTATCTGGCCGTAGGAGAAAATACACAGTCTGCAAGTAGATGGCGGCGTGCTCTGCTTGGATACTTCTGACTACTAGGTGTTGACTAGTAGTGATACAACAATAAAGATCCTTTAATCTCTATCTTCAAGGGTGAATATTCTGCTCAATCTCTAATCAGGAGAGCACCTTATATAGAGTGGATAAGCCCTCTTGCCAGATTGTAATCTGACGCTTCCAACTCTTACTAGTCAGTCTATCTGTTTCCCAGACTGCTAGTTTTGGCCCCCAGAGTTAGGCAGCCATGCCGGTCTGGCATGGGACTTCAATAGATTACCGGACTTCAGCTTATCTCATCAGTGTATTGGCGGCATCTTGATTGCAGCTATGCATGTGCAAGTTTGGCTACCCTGTCAACTGGGTTTTTGCATCATGCAGTATGTATCTAAACAATCTTCTATATTGGTCATAGATTTTGAGGCATCTTCAAGCGCAAATGTTTGGTGGCAGCTATCTTGCACTATTATTCTTGAATACCCAGTCTTATTGGCTGAGGAGTGTTCTGTGATTATAATCATGAATCATCAAGCCTGTTTACTCAGGTTTGATCTAATGAGAGGACAATTCTCAGATCAGGATCAATCTTTGGAGTAATAATAATTGTACTGATTACCCAAAGCCAGTTACAAGATCAGCTGATACTTCCAGGAGCTTTCCAGCTCTATGGCAATTGGTCGTCTTTAACCAATCAGTCAGGAGAATGATGGTCAAGTCTATCATATTATTCTGAAGTCCTGACAGATGGTATGTCTGCTTCCTTCCTACCAACGCTCCATGTCAAGTTTATGGTTTCCACAGCAAAATTGCTGGATTGTGATCTTTATTTACCAGACAATCAGGGTTAGGACAGCCACAGCAGTTGTGTGATCACAGGGTCATAACCCTGTTTTAAGAAGAGTTTATATTCAGTCACAAAGCAATATTTGTGGATATGTTTACAAATTTTGGAGAAGGTCACAAAATATTAAAGGAAGGCAGCTTTTTATCTTGTACAAGGCACCAGATGTAAAGTTTGAGCAGTCACAAGTTGGATCTTAATTTTTAACTTTAAATTAATACAAGCTATACCTGTATTATCTCACAGTGATTGTTTTAATCAGCCCCCAGCTTGTTTTAGCTGACTATAGCAGAATACTCTTAAACTGAATAGATAAATATCTATTCCAATAAAACAGGATAGTTCACATACTTATGAATAACACAAAAAAACAAGATATGGCTGTGCTTAGTCACATCCCAGCTCATACAGATGTGTTTTATGACTTTAGGAGCAGTTCATAATTGTAACTGCTATACTTTGTGACCTGTTCCTACAGTCACAAAACAAATCAGCATGGATCATGATATGACTTCAAGGTCACAAAAGGATCTGCAACTAGCTACTGAAGTTAAAAACAGATTGTAACAGTTTTGGTGCCAGTCAAGATTTTGCATCTTGGCAGGATTGGGTTTATTGCTGTTATACATGGAAGGTTGATACTTGAACTGTTTGGAGTCAATCCCAAGCTATCAATTAGGGTTGGGTTACACCAGTCCAGAAGTACTATGCCCAAACCAAGGGAGATGACATGTTTGACTTTTAGAACAAGGTGACAGCTACAATAATTACCCAAAAGTACTGATAAAGTTTTCCCAATACCAGGATACTACCACTTAAAAGGTTCAACTTAGTAGCAATACTGTTCTGCAATAGAGGAATAATTCTCGTTTATTGAACCTGGGGGATTATTCTGCTCAATATTTACATTAGGCGAGCTTCAGATATTGGGGTTTAGGACATCTTTCCAGGATTAACCTCTTGTGCTTCTAACTCTTATTGACCAGTCTTTCTGTTCCCTAGACCGCTAATCTCAGCCCCCAGAGTTAGCCATCCATGCAGTGTTGGCATGGGGGTACAGTTAATTAACAGGTGTCAGGAAACCAACTTTGGGTTGGATTGTTGTTTTCAAGGACCAAGCAGGAAAACCATAACATAAGTTTGGTGCTAACTTAAACAGGTATGACATGGACTTTTCCGCCCATTACCATGGGCCAGGGCCAAATAATAGTTCTAATCACCCCCTTAAGGTTGATGTACACTATCCCAAACAACTTATTGGTATGATTAAGGGGAAGTTCCAAGGCAGACACAAACATTGGTTTGGGGGTGAGAGGCAAATTCAAGCCCAGTTGGTAGGCAGGGAGAAATTTAAGCTTATCTTTACATCTTTAAACTTTTAAAGTTCAGAAATAAACCAAGGACCCCTCCTGTTAAACCTGGGTGACTCTTTAGTTTTGGGCCAAGGGATCTTGCGCCAGCATACAGTCAGAGTATAGTCTCTATATCCAGGCTTTAACAGATTTTCTGTAAAGTAACCAAATAAAACTGGGCACCTGGGAGGTGAACTTGAGGGCAGCACAGCAGGAGGGCCAGAAGAACTGGAGTTTAATTAGCAGATTTTTGTGAATGCTGCCATACACCATGTTTTGATTTTGCCTTCAATGGGTTATTTTGAGGACAAATCTCTCTCTTTTGCTTTTGCCCCTCAAAATGAGTCTATATCCAAACTTGGAAATACAATTGTTCAGTTTCCTGACTCTGCGCAACTCACTTGCCCCACTCATGCTTGTGGCAAGTTATCCTACCATCCTGGTATTGTTTTGTGGTAGTGTAAACCACTATATATTACATTTCATATTCACCAATAAAAATTAAGTTCTATTCACATTTTTTTCTTTGTGTCTTCAAGTACTTTGGCACCTCTCTCTAGACACAACTAGTAGATATTATTAATCCAGGGCCACAAGGTAATCACATAGCCTTCCCTGCCATCTAACCAAGACTTAGTATGAATCCAATCCTAAGGTTAGGATTCCCTGGTGTGTGTCTGTGCCACGCATCAGCACACAACAAAAATGATGCTCACTACAGAGGCTGTTGGCCCCTTGGTTATCCCTTTGGCATACATGTTTTCAGGTCCTTTGCCTTCTCCTATACAAGAGCCAACTTCACCTAAAATTACCAGCCCTTCTATTGAGGAAGACATTGCAGACCCGCCTATTGTCCCTACTATACTGAATATTGGGAATGGTCCCCGCCTAGTGGCCTACCTTTTGGGTACCCCTGACTTGGAACAAGTCATGGCGGTAGCCCTTGGGTTATCACATGATGGAGCCATCTCTTGCCTCCAGCTACAGTTCAGTTGAGCAGAATGCTATGAATTGATTATGGCTCCGTAATTTCCATATCATCTCCTCTCAGCAGCTGGCTCTGCTGAGCACCTATTGCCATCCTTGATACAACCTGCTTTAGCCCACCATCAAATGGTGTTAGGGCTCCACGTTTAGGAGATTTTGTCTCTACAAGCAGCCGTCACTCATCACTGGGATCAGTTTGCTGTCTACCAACAGTGGATCCACTCCCTGTTACCTTGGTTTCAGACAATCAGCGCAATTCTGTCACTTCCCAAACTTGCTTGATTAATTCCATTGATCAAATGCACCAGCCCATTCCCAAATACATCAGGGAGTGTCTACATGACAAGTGTGATATGGCGGGCGGGATGCCAAAATAACAAAGCTGAGCTACTCCCGCTTTGCCCTTTTACAGCATCCCACCTGGGTACATGTCCAGGTATCCTAGCTGAATTTTTTGTTTTTAAATTAGCTAACTTTTAAATATTTATCTTATACTATATCTGGTGAAAGGAAAGGTGTGTCAGGTAGGCTGCCAAAAGAGCAAAGCTGTGCTACGCTCAGCTTCACTCTTTTACAGCAGCCCGCTGGTATGTGTTTCCAGTTATAGCTGGCAAAAACTTTTATCAAAGAGAGGTGTGAAGTTATATTTTTTGGATTTTAAATTTTAAAATTTTTGGCTTTTTAATGATCTTTATCATAAATCTTTTTAGTGAACCCCAGGGGTGATTTCAGCCTTCTATAATGCATTCCTGGTCTCATACCTAGTAAAAACCTGTTTAAATATGCAGACTCCTTATGGTTTGTTGGTAAATTTTTTTATAGATTTGTTAATGAAAAATATGAGAAACCTAATGAGTATATAAAGTTGAGCAGTGAGCAGCTACCAAAAGAAAAAAGCTATGCTAACTCAGCTCTATTATTCACAGCTTCACACTATTATCTTTTTTGTTTTCCCTAGAAGAAATACCTTTTTGGTAGTTCAGTATGTCTTTTTTAAATTTATTTACTATTATGGTTGGTAAAAAATGATTTAATGATATATAAAGTAATTTTTAATATAAAAATGATAGCTTTATTATGATTGCTACTTTCAATTTGAGAAGTATGGGTGTATGCTTTGTAAATACTCTATTATACTATTATCAAGGCTTTATTAGATGTTTCTACCTTTTATTATGCATTATATTTTGACATTTAAGAGACTGGAGATTAATTAAAGTACTTTTAAGAGCTGTTGAGATACATAGACAAACCCAAACATATAACACCAAGTTTTCTCACATAAAAAATTAACAATTTATACATGTTAAAAATAAAATTAGCCCACTTAAGATTTGTTTTATGCAAAACTTCTGTGTGCTCAGCACTTGGTTTTGGTTGTCTATCTCAACAGCTCTGAAAAGTACTGAATTTGTATCCACATTGTGAAACTGCAGCCCTTTTAAATTCTTTATTTTTAGTATATATTTTGAACTCCAATGGACATTAACATACCCATATTAATAAAGATCAAGTACGTGATATAAAAGGCTCTTTTTTCCTGAACAATTATTTTGTAGTTTATAGGCTTAATATATTATTTTTATAGTACACCTTTTTACTAAGATACAGACTTTAGTTGTCGGTGACTGCATATTTTATTTATTAACATACTGATATCAATTTATTTATACATATATACTAATTTTATGTGGTACACTCATTTTTGATATCATTTTTTAGTATTTTTGATAAGATAGTGTCTGATTTTGTAGATCTTTTTAGTAATCTAATGTGTTGTTATTTCAGCTTCATAGCATTTGATTTGATTGAATTTTATTTTTATGGGTTCAGTACCCTCTGGTAAGTTATTGTTTTTGATTTTAGCAGAAAACATCATAAAATGAAGCCATTGTAGTATGGTCTAAAAATTGATTATTTATGAATTTCTAATATATTTTTGTTATCTCAGAAACTTAATTAATTATGGTGGTCATTTTTAAAAAAAGAACCCTCTAATTTTATGAGCAGATGAAAGTTAAAAGATCTATAGTAGCTACTATATATGATATTTAAAGTAGTTTATGTGGTGCTAAAGTTTTGCAGATGGGGGTGAAATAGAAATTATTATAAATGTTCTATTTGGGTGAAAAAGATTTTAAGTAAAGTCAGGACAATCTTGTTTTTTTATAATAAGACAAAACATGACTATAGCACCTAAAATATGAAGATTAATTAGAAGTTTTTTAAGCAAATTATATTTTCTTGGTAGAGAACTTAAAACTAAATAACTTTGAAATATGCATTTTAGTATTTATTAATCAAATAAAAATAAAATAAAAGCTTAAATACAAAGATACAGCTAATGAAAGTTTAAAACAAATAAAGTCAAATGAGACCTTAATAGTAAAAAGTTGAATTTGGGTAAAAAAAGAGCTAGTTGGATCTAAAAAACTAATTTAGACAAACAGTTTTTTAGTAAAATATCTGTTTAATCTAAAAAAACTTACCCGCTCCAGGATCTGCTGTATGAAGAAATCTGGAGCTTGAAATTAAGGTCAGTAGTTTGGAAAAGATGACTTACCTAATCCATGATCTCCTGCAGGGGGAAATTTTGTGCGTTTTTATAAAAAGGTTAGTAAGTTAGTAAAAAGCTTACCCAGCCCAAGATTTGCTGCAGTGAAAACTGGGAATTTTTAAAAAAATGCTAGTAATTAGAAAATTTACTTACCAAACCAAGATCTGCTTCAGGGCAAAAATCTGGGTTTTCTTAATCCAGGTTAGGAAATTTGGTGAAAATAACTTATCCACCCCAAGATCTGCTGTGAACTAAGTCAACCTAAAATAGAGGAAGATTAGTAGTTTGAGTGAAAAGGTTACCTGAAATGAAGCTTGGATAAAAAATATTAGTTAATCAAATCTCAATACTTACCAACCCAAGATCTACTTCAGGGCAGAAATCTGGTTTTTAATCTAGGCTAGTTAATTTAGGTAAAGAAGCTTACTTAAACTTAATCTTCTTTGGGTTGGAGGTCCTTTTAAAAAGAAAGGAGGTTAGTAAATTGGGTGAAATGCTTACTTGAATTCAGCTTTGATTTCAATCTCCAACTGATTAGTTTTTTTAACAAACTTATTACCTTTTTAAATACCTTTTTAAATTAATGTTAGTTTTGAACTTTTAAACACATTCTTACCTTTAAAATCCCTGATCTACTATGCTTAAAACAGTTAATATTATATATATTTCGAAGCTTACCTTTATTTTGAAGTAAATGTACAGTGTTAAAATTGAAAAGTTAGTACTGTTTTTAGTGATGGCTTACCTTGGCTTAGTAAATCTAATTTTATCTGCTTGGCAGAGAAATAGATTAGATTGACCAATAATAGTTGATGAAAGCATTCTTAGCTCCAATCATTATTAGTAAAGTTTTATTTCATTTTTGACTCTCTTACCTTTTAGGCAAACATGGCTAAATTAAGTCCATTTATATATATTTTTACTTTTATTAACACTGCCACAGGAAGGGATGTTGTGAGACACTTCAAAGTGTCCAACAACCCCTTTGAGTGGCAGCATTATCCATTAAACTGAACTATCTTATAGGCTTTTTGTATTTGTTGTCGCTTTTTGTCGGACTTGAAAGAAGGTAAGTTCTTCCAAGAAAAACATATGTAAATAATTTCTCCTACGACTCAAGCGGTTATATATGATTTTCACCAGTTGGAACAGCCCTGGCGCGCCTAAGTTGATTCCACCCTGAACACCTATCTCACCAATTTTGAACGGCTTGTACAGCAGCTTAATGTGTTCAGCACTTACTTCTTTGAGCAACTGCAACAAGTAGCAGACCTTGCTGCTAAAGGCCTTTGTGAGCTCAGGCGGAATTTGACCAAGAAAGATTTGCCACTGCTGCTGCTATTGCCAAACTCCAGACTCAGGTGAATGAATTATCTATGCCCAAGCCAGATGCTCCGCCTTCCCCCCAACTGATGATTTGGTGGATAGAGAGCAGAAACTATGGGATGCCATTCAATAGCTATAACTGTCCACCTGCAGTCAAGGACGCCTTACTGAAGCTCCTCATCCTGATCCACAGGTGCTTGCTTTGATACTCAAGTTGCTGAGCTACAGTAGGAATTTGCTGCACTACGCAAGATGATGGCAACTGCTGCTAGTCCTGTTGGAGTTGTTGATGAAGATGGCTGCTTCCCTGGCTTTTCAGGAGCTCCTTGAATCCAATGTGCTAGAAAGTTGATTGCCCTAGCTAACAAGGTAGATCATTTGAAACAAGACCATGCCAAGTTAGACAGAGACGTGCAAGAAATGAGTGAAGTGATTGACTCAGTAAATGACAGGGTTTCCCCTTGCCTCTCAGTGGGGCCTTTCCTTACTTCTTGACTGGCCGAGCTCTCTATGGTAGTAACAACCCAAGGCCAATGCCTAAATGTTACTGAACAACAGACCACTCTAGCTAATGATATGGGTGCCTGCACTGTTGAGAAACTAACTACCCTTGAAGAAAGTGTTTGACAGCTATGGGCTAGACAGCCCCCCTCTGAATCTGAAGCAGAATTCTCCCTGCGCATAAATGTACTTGATAGCAACAATGGTGGTCCAACTCCTGAAGCTCATTTCAATCCTACCTTTAAGCAAGTCTTTGATCCCAAAACCTCAACTATTGCAGCTTTCCTAACTATCTATGAAACTGCCATGAGAAGAGCATCAGATGAGGTTAAGAAGGAACATATTTTAACCTGTCTACACCCGACCTGCCAAGAGGTGGTGGTGCCTGAGCTGCCCACCATTGAGACTTGGGAAGACATGAAGAAACTTCTGATTGACAAATTCAGTGGTGATCTTAGTTTGGAAGTGAAGAAGAACGCCTTCATGAGCATTGCTTTCAAACCTAAGGAGACCCTAGCTGAATTTGCAGATAGATTCTACATGGAAGGACAGCAACTGATAACAAGCAGACAATTGACGGCCCACAAAGCTTACATGGCTTGCGCTCAAGCCCTCAGGGTTAACCAGCTTCTGTGCCTCCATTTCAAAGCCCATAAGGCTATGCTGTCCTCTATGAAGAGCATAAAAACGTTGTTACAGGATATGCATCTTACCCTCTTTGAAGCGGTTGTTTGGGAGAATTATGACGCCTCTAACTCTGGTTTGTCTTTCTGTGGCCCCTGCATCCTTAAAAGAAACTTGTGAAATCCTCCTTGCCATCAAGGCTGTCACAACTGCAGACAGATAGGACACCATTCTTGAGTCTGCACTAATCCTTGGGTTGAAGGAGCTGATCCCAAGGAGCAGGTGGGAAAAGAACAGTCAACCTAGAGGCAGAGACGCTCTCAGTTGACAATTCTTCCCAGTCTCCTTCAATCCCTCCATCTATAACCAACTCTGAGCCTGCTGATACCGTAGCTTCTCCCATCCTAGTGTTGTTTCACAATATCTCTGATGGCTCTGACTTGGATGATTCTGATGTTGATGACCCTGACACTTACGGGTATTAAGTTCTTGCTGTCCCCAAAACCATTGCAGCTCCCTATAATTTACGCTCCAGAAAGACTACAACAACTGCTAAACCCTTGCCTGAGGCCAAAGAAGTTGTCTCTCACCCATATCTCACTCAACCAAAGAGGTCTCCTATGCTAGTGGAGTCATCCAAAGAAGTTGCTGACGCTGTCTTCAATAATGTGTCAGTTTTGCTTCCCCTCCAACCTGTCTATAAGGAATTTCTAGGCTTACAATGCATGATTGAGAAGTGGTACCTAGAGCCGGCAGAAGCTCAAGACATCATGGCCGTCCTTCCATCCTTTTGTTGTACTACCACTGTCGTGAATACCTCTATTCACCATGTTTCAATTTTGCCTTTGGTGGGCCATTTTGAAGACAAATCTCTTGCTTTTGCTTTCGCCTCTTGAAATGAGTTAATGACTGAATCAGGGAATACAATTGTTTGGTTTCTTGATCCTGCGCAACTCACTTGCTTCACTCATGCTGGTGGCAAGTGATCCTACCGTCCTGGTAGTGTTTTGTGGTATTCCTAACTACTATATATTCCATTTCACATTCACCAATAAAAATTAAGTTCTATTCACATTTTTGTCTTTGTGTCTTCAGTACTTCTGTGCCTCTCTCTAGCCACAACTAGTAGAGATTATTCTTCCAGGGCTGCAAGGTAATTGCATAGCCTTCCCTGTCATCTAACCAAGAATTAGTAGAAATCCAATCCTAAGGTTAGGATTCCCTGTTGTGTGTCTGTGCCGCAACTCAGAACACAACAACCACCCACGTGGAAATATCCATCCAGAAGGTGAAAATCAAGGCCATCTTGGATACTGGCTTACCTGTTAACATTATCTCCTCAAAGCTTCTCAAGAAGCTCAAGCTTGCCCCCAACCTTAATTATCATTAGTTGTATGGTACATCTGGGCTGTTTATGACTTGCACCATAGGGCATATTCCGCTCTCCCCATGCAGTTTGGCAAGTTTCTCTTAGCCATACCTGCAGTTGTCTTGAAGAATGAGAGATACAATCTCTTAGTTGGTACCCAATTTCTTAGGGAATATAATGGGATCATCAAATTGAAGGATGGTTACCTCTCTATTCTGGGGTATGAATTCCCTCTGATCTTTGAGGAGCCAGTCAAGGTTCCCAGGAAGCGCCTCAAGATGTGTGCTTTAGAGTATCCCACTGGTGTTTTTACTCTAAAATACTGTACCCACTCCTCCAACATGAAGTGTCTTCCTATGGCTTGCCCTGCATCTGAGGGAATTCCTCTCCTGGCTACATCCACTGTAACCATTCCCCCTGGCTCTCAAGCCATCTTGGACTCCTAAATATTGTATGAGCTACCTGAGTGTACTTTCCAGGAGTTGTACTCCCCCCTTGCTAGGTTTTAATGAGCCTTACCTCTGCCCTGGAATCCTAGATGTCTCCCATAAAGACCCTGTTCAATTGCTAGTAGCCAACCTAACCGCTCTCCCCATAAATGTATCTAGAGGGCAGGTTGTTGGTTATGGCAAATTACTGAATGCTCCTAATGTCTTGTCACTCCATCCCTTTGGTATGTTCCAGGACTTTAACTTACCTGAAGATAAGCCCCAAGTCCTATCCTTGTTCACTGAGCAAGACTTCCCACAACTATCTCTGGTTCAACAGAAGGAGGTGCTCTATTTGCAAGATCAATTTTCAGACATCTTTGATAAATATAGCACTAATTTTGGTCTAGCCAAAGGCGTTATCCACCAGATTGATACTGAAGACGCCCTCTTTTTGTGCTAAACCATATTGCCGCAGTTGTGTAGAGGACGCTCAGGTGTATAAAGAGCTCAAACAACTGTTAGACTCTGGGCTACTGGCCCCTTCCCAAAGTTCTTGGGTTTCCCCCTTACTCATCTTGAAGAAGAAGGATGGGGGTCATTGTATTGTGATGGACTATTGACAATTGAACTCTTTAACCAAGAAGGACTCTTACCCCTTGTCATATATTGATGATGCTCTCTGTTGTCTTGGAGGCTCTAAGTTCTTCTCCACAATGGACCTGGCATCAGGGGTACTAGCAAGTTTCCCTTTTGCCCGAGGACCGCCAAAAGGCGGCACTAATTACATCTTAAGGGCTGTTTGAGACTATATGTATGCCGCAAGGGCTCTGCAATGCCCCAGCTACCTTCCAACAATCTATGGACTTCATCCTCTGCAACTTGAAACTTTCATGTGGCTAGTGTACTTAGATGATATAGCGGTTTTCAGCGCTACCTTTACTGGTCATCTGGCTCATCTCAAGAAAGTGTTCATAAAGATTTGAGAGGATGGCCTCAAGCTAAAACCATCTAAGTTCACTTTCTTCAAAGAGTGTCTTGAATTCTTGGGCCATGAAGTAACCAAGACAGGGATTTTCCCAATGTCCAATAAGGTTAAAGCCTTTGAAAAAATGCTTCCACCTACCAACCTGCGAGAGGTACAAGTCTTTCTGGATATAATGGGCTACTACAGATAGTTCATCTCTGAATTTGCCAATACTAGTGAACCTCTGGTCCAGTTGTTACGTAATGTCCCTTTTGAATGGACTGCTAGCCAACACCAAGCCTTTAAAACTCAAATAGATACTCAAAGAGGCCCCTATCCTAGTGTATCCTGACTACAATAAGGAGTTCATCCTATACACTGATGCTAGCAACCTTGCTATTGGGGCTATCTTGGCCCAACTAGACAACAAAGGTGTGGACCATCCTGTGGCTTATACTTCCTGTGTCCTAAAAAACATGAGAAGAACTACAGCGTTACAGAGAAAGAATGCCTCACTGTGTTACATGCTGTCAAACAGTTCTGCCACTTTGTGTATGGTACTCATTTCACTTTTGTCACTGATTATGCCTTGCTTAAGTGTTTACAACAGCTTAAGGAACCAGAAGGACAACTAGCTAGATGGGCTCTCTGTCTGCAATGCTATGACTTTACTGTGCTACATTGTCCCAGGATTCAACATCAGAACACAGATGGATTATCCAAAATGCCCATTCTTGCTCTACACCCTGCAGAAGCTGATAGACTGTATAATCTAATTGGATATCCTTCCTCTTGGGAAATTAAGACAGAAGAAGTCCAACTGGCCTTGTCCAAGATATCCAAAGGTACCCTCATACGCAACAATCAGCTCTTCAAGAAAGTACAAGACCAGTACCTGCCTTATGTAGGATCTAGTCTTTGCCTCTCACTGGTGCTTCAAGCTCATAAAGAGACCGGGCATGGGGCATAGCTAAGACCTATGACTGGCTCCAGAAAAACTACTTCTGGGAAAATCTTTGCCTGTTGATTCCAGACGTCATAGCTAGTTGCAATGATTTCCAGCTCCAGAGACCTCAAGCTACCTCTCACAAGTTTAAATGAGTCTCCCCTCAACATGCCTTTCACACTGTCAGCATTGACACTGTAGGTCCTCTCCCCCGCTCCCACTCTGGTTGTTGCTTTATCCTAATTGCTTTCAATCACTTCAGCAAGTGGGTATAAGCTTGCCCTACTAAGGACATCACTGCTAAGACAACTTCTGACTTCCTGTTACAAGATGTTTTCTACTGCCATAGCTTCCCTCAAGTGTTACTATCTGACAATGGAACTAATTTCAACGCCAAGTTAGTAACCTCTGTTGTTGAGGCCTTGGGGTCCCACCAATCTTTCTCTGCCCCCTATAACCCTTCTACCAATGGGGCAGTCAAGCATGCAAATTCAACACTGGTTTCTATCATGAGGAAGCTTACTTACTCTGACGTTGCAAACTGGGATCTATACTTACCTGCTGCTCTCTTTGCTTATTGCCTTAGCAAACATTGTGTCACCAGGTATTCCCCCTTTGCCATGCTGTATGGACGTGAGGCTACCACTCTGTTGCTCTTGGGGGGCCCCTTTTCTCCTCTGATAAGGCCATAAATCCTGACAACCATATCAAAGATCTAGTCAACCGCATAATTGACATACAGGCTACTGCTTATACCTCTATGTATAAGACCAAGAAGCTTGAGCTCTCTCCAAATAATGATGGACACTCTCCCTTGCCTGAGTTCAACATTGGAGACCACATTCTCTACTATCAGCATAGAGTAGGAGGACGCGCTCACAAGCTAGATACTCTGTGAGTTAGCCCTCTATAAGTGATCTTCAAGTGAGGGTCCAAGTACACTGTGAAACTCCTCTCTAATAGCCGTCTGTTTGCCCAAGTACATGCCAAGTTCCTCCGCAAATACAACCCCCTAAGGCCAATCTAGAGGGGGCAATGACTTGAATGCTGCCATTCACCATGATTTAATTTCACCTTTGATGGGTTATTTTGAGGACAATACTCTCTCTTTTTCTTTTCCCCCTCAAAATGAGTCTATATCCAAACTGGAAAATACAATTGTTTGGTTTCCTGACTCTGCAGCAACTCACTTGCCCCACTCATGCTTGTGGCAAGTGATCCTAATGTCTGCATATTGTTTTGTAGTAGTGTAAACCACTATATATTACATTTTGTATTCACCAATAAAAATTAAGTTCTATTCACATTTTTGTCTTTGTGTCTTCAAGTACTTTGGAACCTCTCTCTAGACACAACTAGTAGAGATCATTCATCCAGGGCCACAAGGTAATTGCATAGCCTTCCCTGCCATCTAACCAAGACTTAATACAAATCTAATTGTTGCAACCAAGTTTCCAGACTTTCCTGCTAATATATCTTACAATACACAGGGGGCGCTTAATGAGTCACCCCTTTACTGTCTAACAATATGGACCAATCTGATGGCAATGTCAAATGGCAGGCACTTCCTCTTAATTAGGAGCACTGCCAATTTGACCTGCTGATACCTGCACAAGTTATTCCTTGGATTCAAACCTTACATGGAACACACCAATACACCACCCCTTTATAGCCTTGTGGTTTTCCTCATATGGTATATTAATTAAAATATTCTACAATAAACCTTACCTTATTCTAATTATTCTTGTCCTTTCTATTAGACTGTTGTCTTCCCCAATTCAAATACTGAATCCTCATTGGTTCAGTTGCAACACAATCCTAAGGTTAGGATTCCCCGTTGTATGTCTGTGCTGCGCCTCAGAACACAACATAGATAACTGAGATAAAACATAGCAGTGTTTAGGAAACCATTATATCATAACCTTTGTTCAAAAATGGTGATAAAGTCTAGCCCAGGGCTTTAGGGTTTATATAGTACCCTGCTGCTAGACTTTACATCTACCAAAGGGTAATCATCATAAGATCAGAAAAGGGAATTCAAGTGGGCAGGACGCCTGGGCTTTGGGATGGCAAAATGGTAATGGCACAGGAAGGGGTTTCATTGGCTGGATCTTCAGGAAGGGTAGCACAACCTTCTGTTCCTGAGCAATATTCTTGGGAGTGGCCTTTAGGTCCGTATTTTCTTCAGATGAGGGGTCCTGCTTGGCCAATCAGGTAGACCTTAAGCTCATCAAGACACTGGTGGGAATCTATTTGCCTCCATTGGGCAATTTTACGTGTCCCTCACTAGGTGCCATTGTTGGCAACTATATGCTGATGTCTTCCCTCCCTTGAGCATTTGCAGTCTGGGCTTGAGAGGATTCAATCCCAAAAATACCTGGGCAGCCGGCTCCCTGGTCCTCAGGGCTGGCGGCCTATGGGTATTTGTGGGGATAGTTTGAAGCCTGTGCCATACCTTGTGTTTTGAGAAGGGAAAATTGACACTGCTGACAGGATTTCTGTTCCAACTCTGGCGGCTATGGTTAGTTCATAAACAATCACCATGCAACAACTAGCTTTTTGAGGGCTGGGGTTTCCTCAGTTTTTTAGAGCCTGGTAATAATAAAAAGGGGCAACCTTGGGGACAGCTCTTGAAAATTTTAAAGGTATTATCCTGGGCTGCCTTAAAATTGAGCATAGATGTGGTATGGTAGGAGAGCAATTAAGGTATCTTCTTAGTCACCGTTGGATGTTCCTGAGATGTATCCTTGGTGACCCTCATCTTACAGCCCCTCTTCTCAGTTGGTTCATCATCAAGCATAGTCAAGATAGCATCAAATTTTTGCTTGAGGATGTTCAGGACATCAATGTACATTTACTCACTTTTATTAAGAAGGAAGAAGACAATTGGAACATTATTTGCGTTTACTTGGCTATGGATGGCCCAAAACTTGTAGAATCTTTTGGATAATTAGAAATTCCTATCAGCAAGCCAGGTATCATTCTTAAGCAGGCATGTGAGACCCTCTTGCGTGGCAAAACAAATATTGCATTTTGGTGCCCCTTGGCTGTCATCAGGCAGGAGGGTTTTTTCCAGGTATAGTTAGCTTTTGGTCCTCAGTGAGCACAAGCTTATTCATGCTCCTGACACTGACATCAAGATTCACATCAACTGAGTGTTGATCAGTGACATACCACTGTAGATGGGTTTTATCACAAACTTCATCTCTCTGGATTTTGTTCAGATGAAGAAGAACATGAGTGACCAGCTAATATGAAGTCATTTTCTTATCAATAGGGATAAATTGGTGCATAAATCAATGTATGATAAAACATACTATCTTATCAGATACTGTGGTAGTGTGGACTGTTGATTAATCTTTAGAAAGAGTTAGTCCCTTATTAATTGTTCTATCACTATACCTGTGTGTAGGGTATTGAAAATTCTAGCAGAATTGAATAATATTGTAGGGGTAAAAACTTGTCTTTATTTAATAAGGAAACCAAGTATATATAGTATTGATAGATAATTGGACAGAAGAGAAAAGGGAGAACTAGGAAGTATTTGGCAGCAGCATTAATATTGGGAATCAATATCAGTAAAGGTGATCAACATTAATACCAGAGTTATAGATTGATTGGATAATTTTTTATACCTCTATTTAGTATTCTGAACTCAAAGATTGAGAGCGCACCTTGAATCCAGAATTGATGGATCTGGCATTTACTAATTACCCAGAGCCTTTAAACTGTGCTATTTTCTGGAGCAATTAGAGCAGGATCTAGATACACTGGTATAAACTAGTTCTCAAACAATTGGCTACACAATTGTCTTGTGCATAAGTGGATCTGGATCTGAGATCTAAATCAATATCCATAAAATCCATTGTACTTTGTTGTAAAAGTGGCATCAAGGATTGTTAATATTTACAAACAGTTAGTCTGGAACCTATTTCTTAATACTATACCTGTTGATGGTATAGTGGCAGCCTGTGGTAGGACAGAAGAAATATAAAGGGATAAAGACAAAACTAGTATTTATTGTGATAGTGTCACAGTTATATAGTGGGTAGCGGGAGAATTTCCACCAGGGGAAGGGAGGCACAGGCAGAATGACTTTCCTAATGGAGGAGAGTGGGAAGGCACAGTAGAAAGTACTGCGCAAGAGAACAATTGTTTTCACTCTTCTTTCCTTATGGAGGCATGTGGCAATAACTTCATTGTTCTATTATTAACCTTGGAAGTAAAGCCAGTGTCTTAGGCGCATTTGAAAGGCGCTTCAAATAACCGTTTTAGGGGCATTTTAAACGTCATTAACCTTATTAAAACCAGGGTGTGATAAAGCAATCTTGCAATTGTTATGTCACTTGATCCCTAGGTGGACAACTTAATGTCTAATCCATTCAGGATCTACTACATTTCCCTCCACTGGAAAAGACAACAGGGTTAAAAATGGCTGGTGTCTCAAGGTGGCGGCTATGGTAAACAGTCACTCTAGAAGAGTAACAAGAAGAGACTTGAAGAAGGTGCAAGTGGTAATTCCTAAGAGACACAGGCCTATAAGGGCAATGGAGGTGGATAAGGCCATTAAGAAGCAGGTAGTCTTGCATGATGTGGATGGCAGCTATCTGGACTCAGGGATTCAGCTAGATCAGCTACTGGTGCCTCAGCTGGCCTTAGTGGGGGCAGACCAATTATTTGCTGCATTGTTCCTAGCCTTGAGTGATCCCAGGGAGGTGACAGTAACTGGGTTGCAAAAGGGTAATAGCATCCATTGGTGGTTCTCCATGCAAGTGGCAGAAGAATACTTGAAGGCTCAGTTGAAGGATTTCCGATTTGAGGGCCAAGTGCTCTTGGCCTTGCAGCAGGGGACGGTATCCATCATAGTCAAGTCAGTCCTTTGCGCTTGTACAACATCTAGGTTACCAAGGCTCAACCAGTCAGTTAAAAAACCTCTGACAACTTTGAGCAGCGTCTTTGGAAAGCCTTCCAGGAAGTGTTAAAGTTGTACACAGTGGAGGGTACTGCTCATCTGGTACCAATGGTGATGGCTGACAACCTTGTTCTTTGAGGAACCAACTACTGTGATACCAAGCGGGAGGAGAACATGGGAGTCTTCCTTGAGTGGGCCTTGTCTGTATTATATGGGGTGGGTGATCAGGTCCCAGTAGAGTATGCCCTTTGTGAGAGTCTTCTGTGGGACTGTATCTTCTTGAGGGTTGCCTTTCCTGTGGAAATTGGGGATCAATTGTGTGTCTTGTTTGGTGGGGGTTTGTTGCTCAATTTTTGGTCATTAGCTTTGCGGATCCTTAGGCAACCAGTTGTGTTTCCTGGTTGCCATTCAGGTGGTATAACAGTTGGTGCAGTACTGGAAGAGTCTTGTCAGTCTCCAATAAACACCTTGTTCTTTCATTCTTATTCCTCATACTTTAGTGCAACACTATTGCAAACAGGACAACAACCTATGTAATTTTTAATAGGCTTTTGTTTTTTTGGGTTTTTGTCCTCATTTTGGCTTACTCTTGATCACTAGGAGCAACACACATATACTGAGAGTGTACTCTAGTGATCAATTTCCCAGAATAGGGCTCCTTAAGGGTGTAGGAGTTAAAGCTAGTCTTCTGGATAACTTGAACTGGGCCTTGCCAAAGGGAGGAAGGTTTGTATTTGCAGCCGTACCCTCTATTGCTGAAGAAGTAGACTGAGTCTCCTACCAGGTAAGTGGGTAAGGCAGGGTGTTTGGATGCATCTTGTTCTAGGTCCTGCAACCTATGGTTTAAGTTTACGGTGTAGGCCTCTGATTGCAAGAAAATAAGAGTTTGAACCAGCTTTTTGAGGTATGCCTCTGGGGACACAGCCAGGCTGGGCCTTACCAAGGAATATAGTAAAGTGGAAGTCCTGGTTGCCGGCTGTAGAGCAGTTGGAAGGGAGGCTTGCTAGTGGCACAATGGTACCCAATGTTATATGCAAAGGTAGCCGCAGGTAGGAAGGTATCCCATTAAGTCTCATATTGGTGACTGAGCTTCCAGAGTTTCTGGACCAGGCTCCCATTAGTGCACTCTATCATGCCATTTGTCTGTGGGTGATAAGGGGTGGATAGTGTCCCAAAAATTCCCATCAGTTGGTTGAGGCAGGGGATGATATGACTGGTAAAATTGGTACCATTGTAAGTCAGCATAATCTGGGGGCAACCATGCTTGTATATGATATTCTCCTAGATGAACAAGGCTGTCATGGAAACAGTAGCAAAATTGACTGTAGGGATGTAAAATTGAGAATTCAAAAGTGAGAATCTAAAAGTGGCCATGTTGACACTTTTAAAATTTTAAAATTAAATTAAAACAGCTCATCTGAAATTAAAATTTATTATGGTCATATAAAATACTTTTTATTCTTTCTCTCAACTAAAAAAGCCAAGAAAAATTAATTACTTTATTATAAAAAGCCATTTGAAAATTTAAAAAGTGTCAACATGGCCACTTTTAGATTCTCACTTTTGATTTCTCACTTTTACATCCCTACAGTTGATTTTGCCACTGTTGCTGCTGTCACCAGTACATATTATTTGGGGATTGCCTTGGCCTCTACCCATTTAGTCATATGGTTAACAGCCACAATGAAGAACTTTTTGTGACTGTTGGTAGCTGGCAGGGGGCTCACTACGCCAATGGCTACAATGTGGAAGGCAAACCCAGGGCATACAAGTCTGTGTTGGAACTTGGTAACCTTAGTTCTCTCAATGTTGCAGTCATGATGGGTGGCTAGTGTATCTACTACATCAGTGTGTATTCTTTTCCAGAAGTGTTGCTGCTGTAGCAGGGCTAACATCTTCTGTATGCCACCATGGCCAGTAGTCTTTTGAGCAGTCACTACTGAGTTCATGCGTAGGAATGGGAGTATATAGGGTAGCCAAGAGTCTTCACAAAGCTTCAGGAGTTGTCCTTTGAGACCTTGGTATCAACAGCTAACTTCTTGAGAGCCCTCTGTATCTCTACTGGCTCTTCTCCCCACAAAGAAGGATCCTCCATAAGCTTGTAATAGAGAATGTCAGCCATGGGGGATACTAAGGCAACAGTGGGAAGGCTGGAGAGACAGTCAGCATTCTGATGGGCTGCTCTGATTCAATGAATGATTTTGTAGTCATAAGCCTGAAGTTTTATGGCCCAACGCAGCAGATGTCCTTCAGGGTCCTTGAGGGTCTTCAGCCATTGCAGGGAGACATTGTCTGTTACAACTGTGAAATGTACCCCATGGAGATAGACTCTGAATTGTTGGTACAAGTATATCACAGCCAGATACTCTTGTTTGGTGACAGTGTAGTTCCTCTTGTGAACATTAAGCGTATGCAAGCAGTATCTAACAGGGTGTTCAAGTCCTTCAGAGTCCAGTTGGGAGAGAACACCCCCAACTGCAGTCAGGCTAGCATCTGTATGAAACAAAAACGGCTTGGTAAAGTCAGGGTAGGCTAGCACAGGGGCTGCAGTCAGTGTTTCTTTGAGAGCATTGAAGGCAGATTGGCACGCTGGGCTCCAGAAGAATTCCTTATCAGCTCAGAGAAGCTGAAAAAGGGGGTCACCCATGGATAAAAAGTTGGGGATGAAGCAACAGTAGTACCCAATCATCCCCAGGAAGACCTGCACGTCCCGCTTATTGGCCGGGATCTGCATTTTCTCAATGGCTTCCACCTTCAAAGGTACAGGGCAGAGTCCATCTTGGCTAATGATGAACCCCAAGAACTCAAGGTGCTCCTTGAAGAAGTTACACTTGCATGGCTTGAGCTTGAGATTGACTGCAAGTAACCTCTGGAAGACTTCCTCCAAGTGCTGTAGGTGATCATTAAAGGTTTGGAAGAACACATTAATGTCATCCAGGTAGACCAGGACGCTGGTGAGTTTGAGGTTGCCCATCACTGCATCCATAGCCCGTTGGAAGGTAGCCAGGGCATTGGACAGACCTTAGGGCGTCTTTGTGGGTTAGAATAGCCCTTGTTCAGTTATGATGCACATTTCTCTTGGTCAGCGGGGGGTAGATCAATCTTCCAGTACCCACTGATAAGATCCATGGCGCTAAAGAGCTTGCCGCCACCCAGTTGGTCCAAGGTATTGTCAATGCAAGGGAGGGTATATGAATCCTTCTTGGTAACAGCATTCAGTTGGCGGTATTCAATACCCACACAGTTTCTGTCATCCTTCTTTTTGACAATCAGGAGAGGGGAAGCCCAAGGGCTTTTACTGGGGACCAGTAAGCCAGATCCTAATAGTTTCTGGAGCTCCTTGTTGGCTAAAGCATGATTGGCTTGACTACACCTTATAGGTCTGGAGCAGATAGATGTACTGCCTTGGTTGTCAATATGATAGGCAACATCTGCAGCCTTGCCCAGATCATAATCATCCTTGGCAAATACATCCTTATACTGGGAAAAGAGATCCCTGGCTTGATCCTTCTGATCTTTGGAGAGGCCAGATAGGAAGTCACAGCTTATGACCAATAGCACTGGTGGTTGTTTATAGGGTAGACCCAACTCAGATAAGTCTGCAAAGAGGGCGGTCTCCTGCAGGTTGTCATGCTCTTCCAGTTGTATATAAGCCAGAAGTTAGTGTTTGGAGACAACCATAGCTTCACAACTCATGTTGGCCAAGAGTATGAGTACCTCCTTCTCACTTGGCATGTGGATGCCTGGTGCAACCCATGGTTCTAGTCTGGACGCATTAGGGATGCCAAAGATTTCTCCATGAGTGCTAGCTGGTAGAGCCAGCGAGAGGCACATATTGTGGATCACCTGAGCGCCAGGTGGGATATTCACATTACAAGAGGCGTAGAATGGAATACCCTTGGCTTCCCCAATTGAGAGAGGTAGCACCTTGACTTTCTTACTACGCAGTGTATAAGCAACTGGAAGCTCTCTGTTGGCGTACTCCAGATTGATGTAGTGCAAACGGCGTAAGGGCAGGTCAGATGGGCAATCACCATGATAGAACATGGGTAAGGAATGGCCCAAGATTCCAAATGTATGGTCTCCATGGTTAGTCACAGTGCCTTACTGAACCATGAAGCTAGTCCCAATAAGAATTTTATAGCTGTTGTTCTCCAGAACTATAGCAGGAGCAGTGACCATTAGCTTCCCAAAGCAAAGAGGGAGAGAAGAATAGGATCCTTTTGCTCTAGTGGTCTGTGGCCCAGCAGTATCAAACTCTTCATGATAGGCTAAGTCTGGTTCCAGCTTAAGCTTCTTAACCAGCTTTGAGGATATAATGTTCCCAGGAGCACCAGTATCCAGTATGGCCTGGACATGAGTTTTTTTCACCACCAGGTTGATATAGGTGCAATCCTGGTAGTCCTCTCTGATCTCTACAATCTTAGAGACCTAGTGTACACTCAGTCCCTTGAACTTCTCCAGGAAGGTAGCCATGGCAGCTCACACAGCTGGGCTTGCTTCCTTGAGGGATTCTAGCGGTGCTGAGACGTTTAATGTAAAGAGGAGCTTGGTCAGTTGTTCAGCGCTGTCCTCATGGATGACTTCAACAACTGGTTGAGCCAGTTGTTCAGCATAGGGTAAGAACACTGTTTTCCAAGCTATTTGGGGGGATAATCACCTCAGAGCAAAGTGTAGTCTGGTGACTTTGAGTGTTAACTGTGAGGACTCAATGTAGGAGGTCCTCTTAAACTCCTTTGGATTTAGCATCCTTGTGTATTGGTTGAGAGTCAAAGTCAATCAGAGAGGGGTCATCCTTAGGGTTGATCTCAGATGATGGCAAAGCAACAGGCCTCTGGGCTGGTTTGTTGGGGGCAGTGGTATGGGGGAGATGAGGGTGTCAAAATTACAAAGGCAGCCAATGATTTCTCCTTGTTCTGGCTGCTTAGTAGTTTTTTGACTGATACTCATTGTCCTCCTCAATATCAGCGTCATTGGCATAGTCCTCCTCAGCGTCTTCTATGCCTACATGGTGGAACTTTTGGCAAGTATTCTTATACTCCCAAGAGAAGTGACCAGCCATACTTCATTTGAAGCAAGTACGGGGAGCGTTGTTGGCTGGAGTGGGCCCAAACTTGTTGGAAGGCTTGAGCATCTCCACAGCCACACAGGGTCTATGCTCAGCTTGCTAGTAGGGGCAGCCTTCAGGAAGAGGGACTTCAAACTCCTCCTTGTAGGTGTGTAGGAGGTGGATCAGATCTGTTACAGTGCAAGCGTTGTAAATGCCCAACTTAAGAGCCAGAGATAGTTCCCGGTTGACATGTACAGCATTGCGGAGTGCTGACTGCACATCAATAAACTGCACCACACTCATAGATGGCAGAGTTTGAGCTTCAAGGTAGAACATAGAAGTGAAGTCTTCTAGGGTTTTTCCCATCTTTAACTTGTTGTCAGCAAAGTCCATCTTGCAATCAAGGAGTGCTTCTTGGCTACCAAATTTTTCTGTCAAGGCTCTGGAGACGTTGGCAAAAGTCCAGCCATTCTCAGGGAGACGCAACAAGATAATGGTTTTAGTCTCAGTGTCCAGACAGTTGATGAATGTGGAGTCCCTCATGGCATTGTCTGCGCCATACATGGAGTTCTGATACAGATGTAAGAACATGACCACATTTCTCTTGCTGTCAAACTTGGGTAGATTGACGGACTTGAAGTTGTTGGAGCCATGTTGGAGGGGAGCAGGTGTGATCCTCACTGGAGAGCAAGTGAGACGGGAATGGCTAAGGGTAGAGGCGGCAAACCTAGCCTCAGAGGCACGTCAACAATTTTCCTCTTGCTGAACTTTGTGTTTTCCTTCTCTGTCTTGAGCAGCCCCAGAAGCTTCAGGGATGGCCAGGACGTCATCCTCGGACTCCAGTACTGGCTTTAATACTCATACAGTGTTGGGAGCCAACCAAGTGTGGCCATTATTGCTTAAGTAGCTATGATAGAACTCAGGGCTAGAGGACCTCAGAGGACTGTGGTGACTCTTGGGGTTGATGGACATGGCCTGTAAGTTGGCGGTAATAATCTTACTGTCCATCCTATCCAATTGGCTCTGGAAGGCGTCCAGGAGAATTTGCTACTTATCCAGCTCATCTTACTAGATCTTGTTCTCTTGACAGATGATATCCAATTAATCCTCTAGATAGGTAATGCGCTTTTCCTGCGTGACAAACTCAGCTTGGAGAAAGGCTATCATCTCCTTGTCCTTCCTGGCTTGGGTCTGGCTATTGGCTCTGTCATGTAATTGGCAAAGTTTGAGAAAAACCTGAAGTTCTGACACAGTGTGGTAGTCATCACACAGGAAGGCAAGATTGGCACTCTGCTGGACCAATTCTGTCTGAATCTTCTTGTAGTGATCAAAGAGCTCAAGGATGTCTCAACCAAGAAGGGCGCTGGAAGGGGAGTTGTTGGTAGCAGCAGATGTGGGGGTGAACAAGGGAATGGTGGCAAGTTGGCGGGCTAAGACTTCCACCTTATGAGTCAGGCTTCAATGCATGGGGCCAGTCTCAAGAAAATGGGTAGCAACCACACTAATTCAATTGGTGTCTACACCCTGATGGGTGAGGGCCTGTACCACATGCGCTGGAACTAGCTTAGCTATATCTCTTTTGATGGCGTCAACCCAGGGCAACTGTGGTAAGTTTGACTCCCTGGTGATCAACTCCCTGTTACGCAACACTTTGTTGAGTACCAGGGAGTCAAGTGCTGCATATGTGGATCTATTAGTATTTTCAGCTTAACCAATTGTAAGCTAATTTTTACTAGTAATTTAGGGGTTTGAAACCAAAAAACCAAGGTTAAATTTACTTGAACTTGACTCTGTTTAATAATTTGGTTAGCTAAAATACCAATTTAAGGGGCAATTTATTAGTAAATTTACTAATAGAAATGAAAAATCTGTGTTTGACACTCTAAAACAAAAGTTACCAGTTTGACACTTTTTAAGCCAAATTTTGATTTTATTAATAAAATACATATGAACTTATATAAATTTCATTATTTACTATTATATTTTTAATATTAGTGACCATAGTTGTTGATTAGGCTCCCAAGCACCATTATACTGGATTTAGTGGCATAGATATTAATCAAATACCCCACTTGTTTTACATTATGTCATTTCCGGGTTTTTGGATTAAGTGGTGCCACATAAATTAAGCCCAATTTATTAAGAGATTTCATATGTAATTTTTAAGAAAATGAAACTCAACATCTTCTTTGTTTGACTCTATCCACTTGACACCCAATTGATTTTGGATTTAACTAATCAAAGGCTCAGAATTAAGGCTAATTAATATGTGACGCACTATGAGCTCCACTTGACACTTTAATGTGGGGACTAGTACAGAGAGCTTTTTAACATTTTAACCAACACTATGGTAAATAAGTCACTCCCAGCTCCTCACAGCACAAATTAAACACTAATAAACACCTTCCCACTCATTTACTTTTTTAACTTATGTTGTATTTTTTAATTTTTGAGCATATGAAAACTGCCTTGCTTTTGGGTTAACTTTCAAACCCGTTTTAAATTTAAGCAAACTTTTATGTGTAAAAAACATAGTAAATTTGATGTTTCTGCTTGACTCTGGCATACTTGAAAGTGAGAATTCAGCTTTTCCCAGCTGATTGACAGTGCTGAACTCAACACTTTACTATATTTTGATTTTTCATCTCCCAATAAAAAATTCCACATAATGATTTTATTATTTTTTGCAATTATAATCTACTACTTTTCTGCTACTCTCCATATAATTTTCATACATATTTTTGATTTTTATTGTACTTTTACATTGATTTAGCACTAAGATGTTATGCTGAAACTAAAATCTTTGATGCTTCATAATAAATTATCTTATTTTCTATGTTTTACCCTTTATATCTATACTTTGAGTTTCTATTTTGCTTCTATTTACTTTGTTATGTTTTTTTTCTTGATAAATAAAACTTTATTTGCATACTTTTTATTTAACTTTATTTTGCTTTACCTTTGTGTTTCATATCTTTAACACTGTTTTATTTATAAAACTAAACTTTTCTTTAGACAAAATCAAACAAGAACAGCTGTCACAAGTGACAAACTCCTGTCAACTATGATAATCAAAAGGCCTCAACTATGGGAGTCAAACCCTGATGCCCCGCGGGCTGCCAGCCTGCAGGGCCAGCCACCCAGCTGCCTGCGGTTTTTGGGGTTTGAATCAGAATTGGATTCAACTTTGGAGAATCTCCTGAAGCCTGATGAACCAAGTTTGCCTACAACAATGCCCCCCCACGCTAGAGTTCCCTGTTAACCCAACCAATCAACGGGCCAGGATAGCCACAGACCCCAGAATAACCTGGACCACTACAGAAGAAGAAACAAAGATACCTTCTATAAGAAACAGCCACCCAGAGATGACCCGTCCTGTGACCTGGTTAAGGAATTAGAATGCTCTAGTTGTGAGTCAGCCAATGAAATAACCCCCGCAATTGTTGCCACCAAGGGCTGTGAAGACCTAGTAGATGGGGAAACCCAGGCCATGAAAATCTTTGAAAGTTTTGCCATGACAGATGGGCATACTTATACCCTGGGCCGCCAGGAAGATGCCTATTGCCATCCTTGCAATATAGTGACATGAACCTTTGGTTCAACCAGAGCATACCATACTTGTTATTAGTTTTACTTCATCTACAGTCTACTCCTAGCGGCTCTGCCCCACGTGTTCACCTACCCCAAGAAACCGCAGACCAGCCGCCCAAACTTTACCGTCCACCAGGAGCTCCCTTTGGCCCAGTACATTTTACCAAGTACCCACCCAACCCAGCGTATTTGGAGTTTACTCTGGAGGAGATCCTAATCCACAACCCTGAAACTAGGACTAGAGAGACCAAAGTCCTTTACAGAGAAGGCACCAAAATTATCCGGCCCCCTCTGCTATTCCGAGACAAGTATAATTTCCTGCCCGCATATTTGGTCCCAATGACGCCGCCCCTCACCCCTTGGCCCAACTGCCCGCAAGAATCCGTTGCTGCTGATGAATCCACTTCCACCCAAATATTTGGGGTGATGTATATCACCCTCACTGGGTTTATTGATTCCATGATACCTACAAGCGGACCTTGGGCAATCCCTGGGAAATTGTTATCTTATATTGTAAAGTTAGCCCCAATCCTGTGGTGGGCTCTCCCTGCTGGGCCTGCGGGCCGTCTGCCTGTGAGTCCTAAGGAACCACCTGCAGGTTGAATCCCTGACAACAGCCCAAGTGCCAAGCCTCCAAGGGCTCCAAAGAAACTGCCTTCACTCCCAAGCGTGCCAAGAAGCCTGCAAAGACAAAGTCTCCTACCCCATCTCCTCCTACTCCTCCCCCCTCATCTTCCACATCCTCTTCACCTTCCCCCAAAAAATCCTCCCCCAATAAATCTGATGGTGATCTTACTGACCACGCATTTTAACACTCAGAGGCCAACTCCAAGCCCACCAAGGAACACTGTACCAGGAAGTCAAAGGCTGCCAAGGAGCCCACCTCTTCTTCTGGTAAGAAAAAGGAGGCATCCAAGCAGGCCTCAAAGAACCCTTCCCCTCCCCCTCCTTATGGCTCTTCCCCCCTCCCTCATCTGATCCCCAAGATGAGCCAGAGAAGTACTCCAATAAGTTCAAGCTTCTGGTCATGTGGCTTGGGATCCACTGGCCATCCACAATATCTGTAATGTGGACAGAGAGTTTAAAGTCCCTAAGTGCTTCCCCCATTTATTTCCAATTATGTCTGTTAAGGGCGGCCCTGGCTACGTAGCTGATAACTACATTTTTAATTGTAACAATCAAAAGCGCCAAACCAAGAGCAAGCACTTTATCTGTAAGGATAAGACTTGCAGGGCCCGGCTAAACACTGAGGGCTGGGAGCGAGTAACTGCAGAGAAGGGGGAGCACACTTGTGAGCCCCCCAATCATCTAATCACTTGGATGTTAAAATGGTACCTTGTTCAAGTAATACCCACCTCCTCTCACCTCCGGGCTTCTGATCTGGCCATAAAGGCTTTGCAACATCTCAAACCCTAACAATCTCATGTTTGTGCCAACTCAAGAGAAGTTGGTTAAGTTCATAAGCAATAAGCGTATTGCCGCCAACCCCCCTCCCCCTCAAGGCTTCAGACATCCTCTCAAAGCTTACGCTCACCCACAAGCTCAAGCAGCTTCTGAGTGGGGAGCGCTTCCTCCTCCATGACAACGGGCCTGCCACCAAAGACCGCATAATCTGCTACTCAACTCAGCAGAACCTGGTGGAGTTAAAAAGGGCTTTAACCTGGATAGTTGATGGTATCTTTTCCATATGACCCTGGATGTTTAAGCAGCTCTGGATGATCCATGCCCAGATTGACATCCGGGTGATTCCACTTGTGTTCTTTCTTCTTCCTGGGGCCACCAAGGCCATTTACACCCGTGATTTTACCATCCTCTGCCAAGCACTTTCCCTCCTTCCTGACAACAACAATGCCAAGAAGACCCCCCCCTACACCTGCGCCAACCCTCCTGCCTCTGACAAAGACCAAGCCACCCTAGACTTGGAGTAAAAGGTAAGGATGAGAGCTCTTGGGCCTGCCATGCTGTGATACTTTTCTACAGGGCCTCTAAGGTCAACTCAGAGGAGTCCTTACCAGAAGGACTTAGCAGGCGGTGAGAGGGGATGTGCTAATCAATAGCACTTATGAGAGGAGGCAGACAGGGGGTCTATCTTGTATACCTGATAGGAGGGTGGAGGATAGAGGCAGGAGGGTGTGTTCTGGAAAGGAAAACAGATAGGTTATAGCACTTACTGCAGTGTAACACTATCTTAGCAATACAGTAATTGTTATCTGTGAAGATATTGGGTAGAGCATCTATAGTACATACCACAGTACAGATAACTCATATCAATAATGATATTTATAACATAAGTTATGAGGGAACAGACAAGACTGTCTGGACCTTACTCTTTCTATCAGAAGAATAGGAGGCGGCAGGTATACACCAGGGTTTCCTAAGTCCACAAGGGAGAAGGAGGGGATAGCACTTGTGGTTGGGCCTGGGACACTAGCCTGGTAGGGGTGCTATTATAGAAGGGGGGCCTTCCTGTCACCTTTGGTCTCTGCAACAGGAATAGCAGGGGCTTCCAGAGGAAGAACCTGGTTAAAGGACACTATCTAAACATTAGAAACTACCAGCCAAGTGCAAAGCGCAATATATTAAGAGGTAGAAGTGGGTTAAAAAGGTCTTGTTTATTGTGAATGATGAGGACTTATATATGTATACATCATAATGTGCATGACTACATAGGGTTCATTTATGCAGGTAATATAGGCCTGAAATAAAACACCATGCCTTGTTTTTCTGGCATCACACATGTGCATTATGGACTTTGAGCCTGCTCAGTTCAATGCATTTAAGCAGCTATTCAGCAGGGAGGTGCAGGGGTGCCACTTCCACTACTTCCAAGAAGTTGCTTGGAATGTGCAGGCCCATGCTGAGCTAAGTAGGTTGATCCAGAGGGATACTTTGAACACCTGCAAATTTGTGCTGGCACAATTTAGTGCCTTGGCTTTTTAAAGCCAGAGCACACTGTGCAGGGGTTTGAGGTTCTCTAAAAGGATCCTTAAATAGTTAAACACTTGGAGTTCAAGCCTTTCCTTGAGTACTTCAAGCCTCAGTTGTCAGGAACCCACTTGGCAGGGAACAAGTTCCCTAGTTGATGGGCCAAGGCCCCTAAGTTAAATCCTGCTATTATCAAGCCAATAGGAACTGTGATCATTATGAGGTGTCCTAGGTGTCCCAGGTAAGCAAATCTTCCAAACATAGAACTGAAACAACCAAGGAGATAGTATCCCACCATGTACGTCAAGAGATAGAAGGAGGCGTAAGGTCTAACCAGAGCAGGTTTGACAGGAGGCAGAGTGAACAAACGCCCATAATGGAATTTACGTCCCTAGTGGCCGGAGGGGTATTTGAACCATCTGTGGGTGAGGGATTCCTTTTTATGGGCGTCATCTGGAGAAGAGTTGTACCAGTCAGTTGTAGGTGTTGGGTTTTCCAAGGTTGATACCACTGGCAAGAAGGAAGCTAGAAACCAGAACAGGAGTACAATTCCTTTCATGGCTTCAAAAAAGTGTTTTATCAGAAAATGAGGAGTAACAAGGAGTAGGATAAATCTTTATTGTTGGAAAAGTTAATAATAATAAGTTGGGCTCACTTAAATACCTTCAAAGTTGAGGCTGGAGCAAAATAAGAGGATCATTGGGAATGAGAGGATTTTCCAGTGATTTTCATGAGGATAATGTTTAAGAATAATACCTGTTGCATATCTGACTTAATTTGGAACTGAATGGTTTGTATGGCCTTAAGTTGCAATATGTGAGCCAAAAGTAAGAAACAAGATTAGAAACAATTAAGCGGGTTAACGGCTTAATACATTGGAAATTAAAGTACAGAGCCATATCCTGGTAAAAAGACCTTGGAATTGAGAGCGGCAGAGTGAACCAAGGCAGCCAATCAGGCTTTGAGTGTATAGTGACGTATTTAAAATGATTCTGTAAGATTTCCAGAGCAAAATCAAAGTTGAAACTGCACTTTGAATGAAAGGAACCAATATAAACAGGTAATATAAAATTATATAGATAGTATATGCTAATGGTTGACTTGTCTGTAGGGTTTAGGGTTTGATCCCCGTCTGGGATAACATTCAAGTTAAAGACAGTGTATAGGCTCTGATTGCTGGTTCTTTTTCCCTTGAAATATGGTAAAGAATTACCCAAATAATTGAAGTAGACAGGGAAGAAATCCCTGACACCAGTGGATTGGGAAGGTTGTCACGCAGAGGCGAGGCAATGCCCGTGCCAAGGCCAGCTGGAATGTGTACTGGGCGGCAGTGAATGATGAGCTCAAGACCACCTTGGTGCAAGAGGATTATCACAAACACATCAAGGCCAACTTTGAGCTCCACCCAAAATTCAATAAGTTTTTCTCCCTTCTGCAGCACAAGCAGGAGAAAACCATCTCCAAGATGCATGACTTGGCAAACTGCATCCCCCCACCAAGCCCACAACCCGTTCCACCCTATTCACCAAGGCCATT
Organism: Entomophthora muscae; assembly: GCA_014839935.2. Lineage (NCBI taxonomy): Eukaryota > Fungi > Entomophthoromycota > Entomophthoromycetes > Entomophthorales > Entomophthoraceae > Entomophthora > Entomophthora muscae. Next base: position 77,712 of record QTSX02006535.1, on the reverse strand, counting down.
AAAATTGCAGCCAAGCATAAATACAAGGCCTCAGAGATCAAGCAGCAGCTTGAGCTCATTGCAACTGCCCTCCTAGAAGGGGCCAAAATGAAGAAGGGGAAGAATGGGGAGGAATAAACTTGCTGTCTTGCTTCTATGGTTTTAATTTTTAATTTTTACTTTTGATCAATAAGTTTTTAGTTTTAATTTTTCTATTTGTTTGATTTAATTAGATAGCACTGATTATTTTATGTATACATGATAAGTTTGAGATAATTATTTTCATTTGAAAGTGATTGGTATATCTTATTTTTTGTTAATTTCCTAATAAAACAAAAGAAATTCACATTTATACTTATAAGAACTATATCAAATAAATATTAATATTTCTTAATATTTTGCATAACTTTTATTTTTGTGTTTTTGTTTATTTTTTCCATTGGAAATTTAATTTTTATGTAAAAAAATATTTCTATAATGAAGAGTGTAAATTACATAGTAAAATGAGAAATAGTTGTTTATTTCTATTTATTCTTATTAGTTAAAGTACACTTTTTATTGCATATTTGAGCTCTCTGGGGTCACTTTAGCATACCATAAGAGTAAGGCTTGGTTTTTTATATTAAAAGTTTTTAGTACATCAAGATCTGTTAATTAAAAAAGTGTCATTTCCAGTTGTCAATCAGGGAAAAAGCTGAATTCTCACTTTACTATAGTGTCAATCACCAGGAAGTCAAACTTACCACAGTTGCCAACCCAGTGGAGCATGGTATTCTGGGCGTTGATAACTTCAGAAAGATACTGATTAACAGTGGTGAAAGTATTTCCAAGCTCAGAGTAAAGGACCTGGAGGACCGTCTGTTGATTGGATACCAGTATTTCCTGGTTATGCACTAAGCTTTGGATGTGACCCAGGTGCATTTGGTTATGGCATACAGCAGGATGGGTGAATTGTTGTAGGTAGTCCTTGATATGTTTGATGGTACAGAGGTAACAACGGAGCTGGTCAAGGTTGACCCGGGAGAGATTCTGAAAGCAAACCAAGGAGTTTTTGGCAGAAGGCTGCTGAATAGCCAGTTTTTCAGAGCAAGCACAATTGCCAGTAGCACCAGCATCCATTGTGTGGATGGTACTAAAGATGGCGTCCTTGGAAGGTGAAGAGTTGGCATTCATCTCCAAAAGGGCAGGGGCTTGCAGGAGCAGTGGTTGGCCAAAAACAATGGCCTGGGGATGTTGATGTTCTGGCATGAAGTGGCTAAGGTTGGGCAGGCCATAGGGAGCGCCTTCTCTTTCCCCAGAATGGGCATTAATAGCAGTGAAGGCTGGTGCCTGGTGGTAGGGGGAAGCATGGGCAGGAGGCTGGACCAGGGGCATTCCTCCCTCCTCATTGAAAGGACCACGAGGGTGGGGGCTGTTGATGTTGAAGGATATGAGCGCCAATGTTGTAAAAGTGGCATCAAGGGTTGTTAATTTCTACAAATAGTTAGTCTGGAACCTATTTCTTAATACTATATTTGTATATAGTATAGTGGCAGCCCGTGATAGGGAAGAAGAAATATAAAGGTATAAAGACAAAACTATTATTTATTGTGATATGTCACAGTTATATAGTGGGTAGTGGGGGGATTTCCACCAGGGGAAGGGAGGCACAGGCAGAATGACTTTCCTAATGGGGGAGAGTGGGAAGGCACAGTAGAAAGTACTGCGCAAGAGAACAATTATTTTCACCCGTCTTTCCTTATGGAGGCATGTGGCAATAACTTCATTGTTCTATTATTAAACTTGGAAGTAAAGCCCATGTCTTAGGCGCATTTGAAAGGTGCTTCAAATACCTGTTTTAGGGGCATTTTAAACGTCATTAACCTTATTAAAACCAGGGTGTGATAAAGCAATTGTTCATTGCTCAATTTCTAGGTGAATGACTTAATGTCTAATCCAATCAGGATCTGCAACATACTTTACCATAACTGCAACAGATATCAAACAGTTATGCTCAATGATGAGATCCTGTACTTGTGTAAATCCAATAGTAGTTAATATGGCAGAATAGTCAGGACTATCACAGTGGTAGTAATGATGAGCCATGCTTTTCTTCTGATCATTGCAATTGAAAAGGAAGTTATCCTTGGAAAAGCTAGCACCATCTTCTTATTCATAGTAAAGAATGAGTCTGGGAAGACTTCTGGAACTTTGAATTGTTCATTGATCTTGCAGATATTAAAGACTGTATACACGTCCAGCTCAAATATGGGCTCTTCCTCTGATGCAGATGATTCATACTCATCATAGTTGTTTTTAGAGCATCATTTTTTCTCTTCTTCATCATTTTAATGAAGCTACTTTTCCTGTTTATCAGAGGAAGAGTAGACAAAGGGAGAATGGGGAGGGGTAAGGCTATCATCCTTAGCCTCAGGGGAAGACAGGGGGTCTTAACAGCCCTTTTTCTTTTTAAGGCTGATTGAATGAGGTAGCCTTAGGTTTTTGGCCTTGGTGGGATTAAACTTGTCCTTGGGGACCTTAGATGCCTCCCAAGTCTACTACCAAAGCTACTTCTAAGATCAAATTAGCATCAGAAAAGTTCAAATTTGAGGACAATTTTCAAAGTGAAAAATTAGAATTTTTGTAATATAAAAGTTTGAAATATTTTTATATATTCTTGTAGAGTAACTCTCAAAATATATAATATCAACAAAATGGTAAATTGATTTTTCTAAAAGGTTTTTTATTAGTAGAAAAGGTTTACAAAAGTTTAAGTTTTTGGCTGCAGCTGCGTTTCTAGATGCCATATTCTAAGATGGCGTTTTTGAGACAGCTTTGAATAAAAACAAAGGGATTTTGCATATTTTTTATTTAATATTTCCATGATGGAGCTACCTCAACTGGGCCAAAGTGTAAAACTTGAATTTCTCAAAAAAATAGCTTATACAACTGGGGCTAAAAAGTACACAGTTGCTTAGAGGAGATAAAAAAATACATATATTCAAATTTTCAGAGGTTTTCTTACATTTTTTACGCAAGTGAAATTTGGCGTCAAAGTGTACTTTTTAAAAGTGGAAACAGTCAATTTGTGATGGCATGTTTTATATAGTGTCCTATGACACCATATGTAAAAACAGATTAATTCTTAGTGCCACAATGGTGGGTACCACTCCTATTGGACGCTTAGAGCCCTAGTGGATTTTGTAATGATGTATTTTTCAATAACGTAAACACTCTCTTTACTATATAAGGTCACTAGTAAAACATTTTATTGTTGAAACCTAAATAACAAGGTTTTGTCTATGATAAGGAATACAATCAGTATATGAAAAGTGATTTTTTAATGGCTGTGTTACAGGGAGGTAGTAATATCAAAGTGGTGTTAATTTTGTTGGTTTATTATTTGGGGTCTTAAATCAATCCAATCTTTATATTCAACTAATAAGAATAGGCTCAGATTTACCACAAAAAAGTACAATAATTAATGGATTACATATGGTGTCTTTCTAGATGCTGTCTTTTGTGATAGCATATTTTAGGGAATTCACTATGTAATTTTACATTAAAAACTTTATTTACATAACCCATTTTCATTTCTATTTGTGATATGTTTTTGTGATGTGGTCTTTTGAGATGCCATATTAGAAACCACTATGTAAAAAATTAAATATTTGATAATTTTTAAGCTTTTTTAATTTTCTATATTAAATCCAGACTTTATTAGGAAAACTTTTTAGATGGTATCTTTTGAGATTTATAATTGTACAAGCTAGTTACAGCTGATTCCAAATCTATGCTTTTTTGACCTAGAAAAGATCACCCTGACCACCTTGATTCAGACTGGTCTAACTTATACAACATGGAGAATAAGACCAAAGGCAAAGATTCCTCAGCTCACAATTAACCCAAAACACACTATTAATAATTGAAAAAAATGTGTGTCTAATGGCACCTTATATCACATGATTAACAATAATATATACCCTATATCTCCCCTTTCACAAAGAGTTTATACTATTCTCAGACAGCATTGTCTATTGGGACACACCAAAGCTAATAACTTCTACTTACCTTATAGTAAATAATACAGTGTCCCATCATGAAGAAATACATCATTGATTTAATAAATAAGTGTACATTATTCAAGAAATACTCAAGTATCAAAGCACCATAACCTACAGTTAATCCAGTACCTGACCCTTAACAATTTAAGTTTTTGGACTTGGATGTAGTGGTACTGTTCTCAGAGACCAAAGCAGTACAACATTTTCTAATTGTAGCAATTTGCACTTTTCAACCTGCTGGCTGGTTTGCTGGGCAGCCAAAGACCACAAAGAAGAAAAAAATTCTTAATGATGTTATAACTGTGCTGTTTTAGCAGAGTTACACAGGTAAAAATGATTAGAAGCTAGATAGATATCTTTATTTGGAGATATTTCTTATATAGTGTGAATGAATTGTGAGTAACAGGAACATGATCATGGTAATAACTTGGCTGGATAGTTAGGAGATGGTTTAATCCTGATAATGAGTCAAGCAATAAATCAAGGCATCCACTGTTGGGATCATTGTTTGCTCATGTTGCTGTTTATGGAAATTCAAGTTGACTTCCACATTTGGCTACAGATCACTGGGAAGTTGGATTGCAGGTCACAAACCTGTTTGGTTAGAACCTTTCTGGGAGTCAACCCCATTGTTTTGAGACCTCTCCAAGTTGATAGTTGGCCTACTCTGGTGGGAGGTCTGCTGGAAGGTTGTCAGGAGCTTGGTCGCCTTACTGCACCAGCTGTTGCTTTGTTGCAGGGAGGACAGTTTCATGCTGTTTCTGGTGGGCCTTGCAGGATTGCAGCCCGTTATGGTGTAGAACATTATCCTGCTTACACTTACTCAGTCTTTTTACTAGGTAAGTGTTGTTTTAGTTTACCTTCATCAAAATGGCGGGGGTCATTTTCTCAGGCTGTAGTTTACTCTTGTCTGTGTTCATTGCCCATACTTTGTCACCAATTTTGTGCTTTGTTTGGATGGGGACAAAAATATTTTGCTGGAATTTTTTTTTCTTTTTCTTTTATTCACGGTTGGCATGAAGTATTAGGGAATTGAAACAGGATGGTATCTTGTTGAGTATTTCCAACTAGAGCCCAGTCAGTGCTTGAACAATGTTTGGTTGTGTTCTATATACAAGTTCAAAAAAGCTCTTTCCGGTGATCTGTTCACCAGCGTGCAACATACAAGGAGTGCAGTTGCCAAATGTTTATGTCACTCCTCAGGTCTCCTGGTGGTAAGCTGGGTGAGAGACTGTATGAGGCTCCTTTTCAGCTGCTCTACTATGCCATTGGCCTGAGAATGGTATGGTGTAGTCACTGTGTGTTTAACTCTGTTCTTGGTGAAGTAAATGTTTTTGCCTTTGTAGATCAACTCTTTTCCTCTGTTGATAATCAATAGTTCTGGCTATCTGAACTTACTGATGATCTCCTTTCCAATGAATTGCTGAATGTCATAGTTGGTATGTGCCTTAACATCTTGTGCCACTGACCAATGGGTGGTAAAGTTGATAGTGGTAATAATATACTTTGCAATGTTATGTTTCCCTGGCATTGGGCCTACAATGCCAAGAGCCCAAACCTTAAAGGGTAGTTGGGTTCAAATGGGTAATACTGACTTTGGGGGTGTCACTTTTTGCAAACTTTTCACATACTTTGCATTGTTTGAGGTCCTTGTGTATAATCTTATACAGAGTCAGCCACCAGGCCTTGTGCTTCAGGAGCCTGTATAGGTTCTGGCTCTTTGTTTGGCCTAGGTCTTGGTGGTAGAGCAAGATAATGTCAACTTTTTGGTGTGTGAGAATGTATGGAATAGTTACTCCATAAGTCATTTTGCAATGCAGTATTACGTAAATGTCTATAAACAAGTGTTTGTTCTTGACAACTGTATATCTGGCTGTCAGGGCCCAGAATGACCCAGATAATCAGCTAGCTCCCCAAGAGATAAAGCAACCAACAACATGGGAAACTTTATCAACTGTCTTCTTAGGAGGAAACCCCCTTTCTGGTCATAAATGGCCTGGGGTTTTCAAGGACCACAAGCCGCAAATCCCTGGCATCAAATCTAACCTGAATTTGGGCCCATTTACTATCAGGAAACAGTACATTGGGAGGGCAATTTTTCAATTGTGTGGACAGGCGCTTGATTTTTTGTGTATCTAATAATAGCTGTGGTACCTCAGCATGCTGAAGCCAAACCAAGGTTCCTGTTATACCAGCCAATCTCCTTTCACCCCCAGGCTCAAGTGCGCAATTTCCGGGCCAAATTGCAAGTATTACTGAAAATGAAGCCACCAGGCCTCTGGTGGCACAAAAGGCTAAGTATACATCAGTAAGTATAAGTAGTGAGGGGGAAAAAGCCCTCCTTGCTGTTGACATCATAAAACAAACAGCTTTACTCCCAGGACCCATTATCTTCTTGCAGGAATTATCTATTTTTGCACCAATATAATCATTCTGTTTGTATCTATTTGTGAATCCACTACACAATACAACTGCGCCTATCTGTTCCATCCTGGTTCTTCTTCTGTCACTTTGGTTAAGCCACCTTGCGCCTTTGACTTGGTGTTATTCCATCCTCACCACCTGGGTCTCCCTCCTGGATATCCTAGAATCAAGATTCCACCAACCATGAAGGAGATCCCAATCACTCTCTCTTTGCCAGAGGCCCTTCCTTCTCAGGACTTCAGTAAGCTGGGGTTTGTCTACATTAAAGTGTTGGGGCTGGCCAATCAGGTTGTTCCCCATACTTAGAGATGGGGTCCTCTGTCTACTGCTGTGAATTCCTTTGTCAGAATAGCACCAATTGTGTACATGGCCTTCCAGGCCCGGCCTGCCTTCCCTATGGGAGTCCAGCCGGACTCTGGTATGGACTATTACACTGGCAATGTCTGTGGTGCCTGGAGGAAAACCTTTTTCTTTAGTTTAAAGTACCAGGAGGGGACAGTCTGGGTCTAGGCCATTTTCACCTCTGGATGCTCTTACATATAGATACAAGAGGGTGCCTGCCATGACCAGTTCTGGTCCAGGTTTATATTGAATGTTCATGTTAAATTGCTCTAGGAACACCATTCATCAGGGTTGGCATCTGGACAAGTTGGCTTGTGTTTTGAAACATATAAGGGACTTATGGTCAGTCAGGGAGGTATATTTTTTCTTGTTGTTCTAGGTAACAACATCACTTGACTAGACAATAAACAATTGCTAGCAGCTTCTTGTCATGGATTGGGTAATGGCACTTGCTGTCTTTAAGCTTACACAAATCATAAGCCACTGATAGTTAATTGCCTGTGTCCGTTTTTATGAGTAGTACACCTCCAATGGATGCATCTGAGGCGTTGGTTTTCATTTGGTATTCCCTGTCACGTTTGGGGTATTGCAGAATAGGAGCTGTTGTGAGCTTCTCCTTGAGGCGTCTAAAACAGAGGTTACGTTGGGGGTCCACACAAACTTGGATTTGGCGCCTGCTATGGTGGATAGTGGTGTGATAAGTATGCTGCAGACAAGAATGAAACATCAAACATAGGCTATCATTCCAGGGAAGTTAAAAAGTTCACTTCTGTCTTTGGGCAGCGGCATCTTGTATATAGCTTGATCTTTTGGGCATCTGGATTGATACCCTCCTTTGACACCATGTGCCCAAGAAAGGGGAGCTTTTTGCAATAAAATTGAAATTTGGATGGCTTTGCAGGGAGTTTGTGTTGTGCTAGGGTTTTAAATACTTCTTCTAAGTCCTTTTGGTGTTGTTCCACAGATGGAGTATAAAAATGATATTGTCCAAATACACTAGTGCATGCTTGCCAATATGGGGTAAAAAGCCTCATTCATGAAGGTGACAAAGGTCAAAGGTGTGTTTGTGATTCCAAAATTAATTATAACACACTTGTATGAGCTTTACTTGGTTTGGAAGGCGGTCTTATGGATGTCTTCTTCCTTGATACAAATTTGGTTGTATCCAGCAATTTAGTCAATCTTCAAAAAGACAGTTGCACCACCCAAGGCGTCAAAAAGATCATCAATAAGCAGTAGAGGGTATTGATTCTTAATGGTGACTTTGTTCAGTGCTTTGTAGTTGGTAACTAGCCTGAGGGACCTGTCCTTCTTTGCCACAACAAATACGGTGGCACCAAAGAGAGATTGAGATGGGCAGATAAGTCCTTTCTCCAATGCCTCCTTAAGGTAAGCACAGAGTGTGTCATCCTTTTTAGGAGTTAGTTGTCATATAGTTTGTGCCTTGGGTACTTCTCCCTCGAGTTGTATTGAGTGTTGTATGTGTTTCTCAGGAGGTAACTCTGAAAGTGCCTCTTTATAAATCTCCAGGTGTTGCACTACAATTTCCCAATCCTAGGAGGTAGCAATGTCTTGGTGATCCTGAAGTGTATGACCTTGTACTGGCATGAGTCACAATCAATTTCTTTGAGGTTATCATTTTCCTCTTGGGTCTCTGTAAAGTGTACACATACATGAGCCCAAAGAAGTTGGTCAACTGTGTCAGGGTAAATTTTATGGTTGACTCCCTCTTGTTTGATAGTTAAAACTGAGATAGCACAGTCTACATTGGGGTTATTCTTTTGCAGACAGTCCAAGCCAAGTACCACATAAAATCTGGAAAAGTCAATGACAGTTCCTTGGATGATGGAGTGGAAGTTCTCCAGAATAATGAAAAATGGGAAGTTTTCTGGGTCACAGCAATGTTATTTTCATCTGACAAAACCATGTAATTAATCCACAAAGGATTAGTGGACAACTTGAACTTGTACACAAAGTTGCTGTTGACAGGGGTACAGTCTGCGCCTGAGTCCAAGAGGGCTGAAATATGTGTAACTTTGAAAGCAGAAAGGGTAGGACATCAGTTTATTGGGATTTGTGACAATGGTATAAAGTACTGGATCTTTTGAGGGGACCTGGATCATAGGATACTGATCCAAGTCCTCTGGGTAATACTCATCATTTGGCAAGGCAGAAGGTTGGTGGGGAAAGCTTGGCTTGCTTAATGCTCTCCCCAGGCTTTTTCATTTTCCTGGTTATCCTGAGTACTAGTAACTCTGAAGTGAGTGCAATTGGACTGGCCATTTTTCCTGTTGCTATGGCCATTGGAGCCCAAAGGTTTTTTTGTATTGATACCAAAGTTAGGCAGAGAGCAGTTAGAGCTTCCTGAGGAGTGGGAGTCTTTAGGTCTCTCCCTTTTCCCGGTTTGCGCCTTGTATAGTGCATTAGACATTTGTCCTGCTTTCTCTACTTCACAGTATAAGCTCTGCAGATTGGTTACTTGGTCCAGGTTCATCTGTCTCATAACATGTTGTTTGAGGACATCATATTACATGAGGTGTTTGGCTGGGTTATCAAAAACCATATATGAGGGAGCTCATAGGCAGATCTTCTTGTAGGCTTGAGTAAGCTCATTTACTGTACCAGTGTTGTGAAGTGATTGGTTATAAACTAGCTGTCACTGTACTCACACATTTGATCCATTAAGCTCAGTGAACAATGGAACTATAGGACTATTGGCCTGGATGATAACAAGGTTGAGTGATCAACTAAGTTGCATCCTAAGTTCCTATTAATTAATGATCAGCTGATTGTTAGTTTAATAGTGGACTAAGAGTAGTGGAGATAAGGCTGTAACCAGAGAATCCTGACGTTCTGTGCCTCTTGTCTAATTTCCCTCTACTATAAAACCCCCTTCTTGGTTATTGAAATAAAGAATTGATTATTACATACTTCATATTTATTATACGCATTTGGCTAGATATTTATCTTGACCTTATCTTTAGTATTAAAAGCATTGTATTTTGAGTTAAGCAAAACAACTACAACTCTACCAAGAAATACAACATTGGTGCTCACTTGTAGCATGCAACGTTCCAATGATAACTGTTGCCCTACCAGGGACTTGTCTTTTATGTGGGGAGGTGATGGAGATAACCTTCTCCATGCGTTTCTGCGCCATCTGCAGGACCACCCCAATGGGTTATTTACGGAGATTAATTGCCTTGCTGGTACAAGGGATGGTCTTCCTAATGAGTTCATGGTGTTTGGTCAGTTTATGACTGACGTGCAGCATCCCCGGTTAATAGAGGACCAGTCCTCTTTTCATCTCAATGTCCCAGTACCTCTGGAGGTAGATGGGAACGCGGAGCCCACCCAGCAACAGCTGGAGCAAGCTATTAACAGGATAGACTGAGGTGTGTACCAGAATGAGGAAGCCCACAAGAAGCTCCCTGTACTCCCTTCTTATGGCACCACAGCCAAAGAGAAATTTTGAAACTTTACAGGGATAACTCTAAACCAGCTTTGTATTCAGATGAAAACAATCAAACAGGCCAAGGAGTACATCCACAGTTTTTCACACCCTGCCATCTGCCACAATTGGACTCACCTAGGATATCAGCTATCCCTGATCTTGCATCAAGGAAACTTGATAAACAACCAGCAGGCTTTCCTTTGTTGTCTATATGACAAGCTTACAAGCTCCATGGCCAGCATTAGCCATCAGTTGAATCACTTGACAATTCATCAGAACTTCACAGCAAACTGGTCAACACAGCTTGAGGAACTTCTGACCAACTATGTGTCTACAATGGTTGGAGTTGTGCTAGAGCACAGGGGTTTGGACAACAACTGGCTATGAACGGTAACCCACCACGTAAAGGGTGCAGAGGCCACCTTCTGCTACCTATGTAGCAAGGTAGAGTTGCTCAGTTGCTCTGTAAGGCTTATAGAAGACGGAGTTGCAGCAGAGGGCAATAAGGAAGTTACCATCATTATCCAACGGGACATGGAGGAGCTATCTGAACATGTCAGCAAAATTGACAAGGGCCTTTGGCAATCCCTCTTGGATTGCAATCATTTTAACGTGGAATTTCCCAATCTGGTAAAATTGATCAACCACAACCATAACTGCACAGAAGATAATTATGATAATCTTGAAGCATTAAGCAACAATCATTGGGCTATGCAGGAAAAGAACAATGTGATGTTTGAAAAACAAGATTCACAGATGGAGAAACTTGAAGACAAACTACACGCGGCTAATCACACAATAAAAGACCTTGCGCAAGAAGTACGCTTGCAAGGCAGCAAAATTCTGCAACTACAAGGACAAATAGAGAAGTTACTTCAAGTTTACTCCAGTCAAACTGTTCTGGAAACAGGGCCACAGAGGACCACGGGAAGAAGTCAAAGCGCCCTTTCCTCAACCAGTCAAGCAATGTCAGAGGATTGTCGCTTTTTTCATAGCTATGAGAGCAATGAAGACAACATAGGCTGCACCATGAGGAAGGTCTATGTAGCAGAACCAGTCCTAGATAGTATCAAGACACCTCTCCCTGGCGCTGCTGCCTCCACTTCCAGGACTAGCAAAAACACCAGAGACGCGGCTTCAGAAGCACGTTTTTGCGCTGCAACCCAGAGAAATGTCTCACCACCTCCCAGAAGAGGCTATAACTTTAGCACTTCTATGGTTATCCCAAATTTCAAACCAACACACTTCTCAAAGTTTGATAAGAAAGCCAACGTTCACATGTTCCTCTGCCTATACAACAACTCTATGTACGGGACAGACAACGCTATAAAGAATGCGGCTATCTTCAATTGTTTGGATTTGGAAACCCAGACTATCATAATGCCAAGACTCCCAGAACAGGGCTGGACATATGAGAACGTATCCAGAGCTCTCATTGCGTAATTTGGCAGTGAAGAAGCCTTATTTTGCCAAAAAACAGAGTTCACAGAAGGAAGGATAAAAAAGGGAGAAAGCCTAATGGAGTTCTTGGAACGCTTTTACTTGGAAGCACAGGCACTAGTCTCTATGGGAGCCGCCACTTTTGTTGATGTAAAAGGATCACTTCTAAACTACGTACACCCAAACAGAAAGCTTTCATTTGCTCTCAAGTCTGGTATATATAGTACAAGAACAGTCCCTGATCTCATGCGTCACTTGGGATCTTTTAAGAAACAGTTTGAAGTTCCCTTTCTGGATTATAAGAAAGTCACTTCATCTTTTTCTACAGACCCCAAGGGTAAGACTTGGGATAAGGACTCCCCTAGGAATTCTACAATAGTTGCCGCGCCCCCAGCCAACAACACAACCAACAACCGCACCTGTTACAAGTGCGGGCAAGTAGGGCATCTTTCCAGGGACTGCAAGCAACCCAAGGCAAATGTGCACCACTTAAACCAGGACAATAACATGGAGGACAAGCAGGACAACAAGGAAGAAGAAGATAGAGATGATGACGTTGAGGAGTCAAAAAACTGCTAAGCAGTCAGGTTGAGGAGAAAACCATGACTGCTAGTAGTTCCCAACCCTCTCCACCTATCAACCTGGACCTCAACATCCCTGATTGCAACGCCAGCCTGTTGGACCAAGAAGCCTGCCCTGAAAGATACCTGCCATATAAGGAGGAAATAAACAAAGACTTGTTACATAGAGTACTGGCTGTCAATACAGTCACAAGAAAACAAGCAATTCAAACATAGAGATGCCTTCTAAGGAAGCCGTTGACACCATCTCTATACCATATGTGGAACAACTTAGTATGCCATACGCCAAGGTCACTCACAAGAGTGAAAGTGTCAAAAAGCTGTCCCAACTACTGAGGTTGTTACAAGTCTCTACAAATTTGGATACCTTGAAATCCTTGAAGTCCGACCTAACAACTGCATTGGAGTCATTCCTTGCCCAGTTTAAAGGACTGTACATTCACAAGGTTACCAAAATTACCTCACCTCTTTATGGAGAATGTCATGATTGCACTTACATTGAGATGGTGGTTCATAAGCTTTGGGTAAGAGCAATCCTGGACTCTGGAGCTCCAGGGAACATTGTGTCAACCAGGCTAGTCAAAAAGTTGAAACTTGCGCCTGATTTAGACTACAATGAGGAATTTGGCACTGCAGGACCAGACAAGACTAAGGCATTGGGAGCCTATTTGTCTTTACCACTCTGCTTTGGTAAATTGGTGGTGACAGCCCCGGCAATAGTGTTGCGCAACAAGAGCTATGATATCTTAATTGGTACTAGCTTCATGGCAACCTACGGAACCATCATCAATCATCAGGATAGTACCTTTAGCATTTTGGGTCACTTGGTACCAATGTTCTATCATGGTGATGGACCGAGAGACCTTCCTGCTAAGAAAATCCATTATATTAATATGGAATATGCTGATGGGGATATGCCAGTAGTATACACCTTGCATCAATGGAAAATCAAGGATCTACCTCTTGCCACTAAGGAGTACAAAGGGATTCCCTTATATTCCTCTAGAGAATTTTTTATTTCAAGTGGATCTCAGGTGATTCATAATACTGTTCTAAGCCTCAGTTTTCCTAAAGGTATGCATGGTGAAGTATTTGGACTCCACAACAGTTTGCAACTGGAACCCTGGATCCTACCTGGCATTGTCATGCCTTCAGCAGAAGAAATCCTAGTACTTCTAGGAAACCTCTCTGATAAATTGCTGACGGTAAAAAAACATCAACTTCTAGGCTACATGAGGCTGGAAGAGAACTCTGGACTTATGGATGCCACTCTATTTGATGATTTCAATGAATTTGCACTACCTTGCAATCAACCAAGTGTTCTGTTGCTCATTCCACGTGAGTCTTTAAATGGACTTACTGAGGGTCAGAACAACTGAGCTATGCAACTCTTTAAGAAGTACAAGGACGTCTTTGCAGAGAACAATCATGACCTAGGAAAAGCTTTTGGGGTTGAACACATGTTGGATACCCAAGGTACTGCTCTATATGCTCCAGGCCAATAAGACGTAGTCTGGCCAACCAAGCCATTGTCAATGAAGAACTACAAAAGTTACTTGCATCTGGCCTTTTGGTGCCCAGCAAGAGTCCTTGGTCCTCCCCTTTACTAATTATAAAGACAAAGGATGGGTCAAACTGTGTAGTAATGGACTATTGTAAACTAAACTCTGTTACAAAAAAGGACTCTTATCCGTTGCCTCACATAGATGACACATTAGACAAGCTAGGTGGTGCAAAATACTTCAGCGCAATGGACCTGATCAGCAGATATTGGCAGATTGACCTCCCAAAAACCCATCAGGAAAAGTGTGCCATTATTACGGAACAAGGCCTTTTCCAACCTACCAATATGCCACAAGGATTTGCAAATGCTCCTGCAACGTTCCAAAGGGCCATGGATTCTGTGATGAGAGATCTCAAGTTGACTTGCGTCCTGGTTTACCTCAACAATATTAACGTCTTTTCCCTGAATTTTAGTCAACATTTAGAACACTTGGAGGCAGTATTCCAGCAACTGATTGCTACCAACCTCAAGTTAAAACCAAGAAAGTGTAACTTCTTCAAGGAACATCTGGAATTCCTTGGGTACATCATCAGTAAGGATGGCTTGCAGCTTGTTCCCGCTAAGGTTAAAGCTATCACACACATGCAAACGCCTTCCAACAAGAGAGATGTCCAGGTGTTTTTTAGGGATGATTGGCTATTATAGACATTTCATACCAAACTTTGCCGGCTTAGGAGGGCCATTATTTCACTTGTTGAAAAATGATGTTGAGTTCTCATGGACAGAAGGATGCCAGAAAGCCTTAGAGGACTTGAAGGCCACTCTAGTAACAGAGCCTGTACTCTCCTACCCTAACTTTGAGCGTCCTTTTATTGTACATACAGACGCTAGTTTGACTGCAATTGGCGCAGTTCTTTTGCAGCTAGACAAGAATGATCAAGACCATCCTGTAGGCTATTGCTCTTGCACACTGAATAGTCACAAACAAAACTATACAGTCACAGAAAGAGAATGCCTGGCAGTCATTTACGCTTGTCAACAATTTAGAGTGTATCTGCATGGAGTACACTTTACGGTGGTAACCAATCACACCTCGCTCAAATGGTTAAAGACTCTGAAGGACCCAGAAGGACGTTTGGCACAATGGGCTATTAAGTTACAAGCCTATGATTACAAGATAATCTATCATGCGGGGGCCATGCACCAAAACACTGACTGTCTTTCCCGTCTTCCTATCATAGCTCTGGTCTCCTCAGCAGCAGACAAACTTTACAACAAGCTGATGATGAAGCCTTCTATGTGGGGGGAGGAGCCACTTGAGATTCAGAAAAATATGAAGTCCCTTGCGGTGAACACCCGCATCAAGGATAATCAGCTTTTCAAGTTGTATAAAGGGAAGTGGCTACCATACATTTGTCCATCTTTACGTACAGATGCAGTAGTATCAGCTCATTGTACTGTGGGTCATGGCAGTATCCATAAAACCCTCAACCTCCTACAGCAGCATTGTTACTGGGAAGGTATGCACTTGGACGTAGCAGAAACTCTGGCCGCTTGCCATGACTGTACAATAGAATAACCAAAAGTCTTGCGCTACCAGCACCGCCTAATATAACCTGGCTTTGTGTTCCACACTGTTGCCATAGATGTATTAGGGCATCTTCCACTGACCGCTAGCAAGAACAAGTACATTATTGTAGCAGTAGACCAGCTGACAAAATGGGTAGAAGCAAAGGCAATTCCAAATCAGTTGGCGCTGACCACAGCCAAATTCATTCTGGAGAACATACTCTATAAGCATGGCTGTCCTCAGACATTATTAACAGATAATGGGACCAGCTTCACTGGATACATGATACCCAGACTGAACAAACTTATGGGCATCCGTGATATCCTGTCAACACCATACCATACCATCCCCAAACAAATGAAATGATAGAAAGAACGGATGGAAGTCTGGTACAGATATTAAGGAAGCTTAGTCACCAGCAAAAAACAGAATGGTATACATATCTTCTGGCAGCAACCTTTGCGTACAACATAGGATTCCACAGGGTTACTGGAAAAAGCCCCTTCCAGCTTCTTTATGGTCAACAACCAAGCCTTCTGCCACATCTTTACAGTTTAGTTAAAACTAACAACCCTCTTATCCCTGATGCTTATTTAAAGAGACTAGCACAGACTCTAATCAAGTTACATTCTGAGGCGTACTCTACCAACTTAGCAACAAAGGAGAAAGATATGGATTTTGCAACAAAAACCCAACCTGTCCTTCCTGCATACAAAATAGGAAGCTTGGTATACTTCTACAACAACTGAGGGTACGGTCGCAAAAGAAAACTTGCCTCATTATAGCAAGGTCCTGTCAAGGTAGTCCAGAAAGTGGGAGTAGATAGTTATACTCTCAAGGATCTGGAAACCAGCCAACTGATCACTTGAGTCCATGCGCAGTATATGCGCAAGGCTCCAAGTGATTGAGCATAAACCCCTTTATGGATAAAAATTTGGAAAAAGAAAAACCTAATGAAAATAGTCTATGGGTTGTTATCCTTTTTGCATCAAGAAGTGATAAAGTTTATAGTAGGAAGAAATGTAGGGTTAAGCAATGGGGTCTTTATTGAGATACTGTTGCCTCTAAGCCCAGACGTAACTGGATGAGGACTTTTGCAATGGCAGCGTAGGTCATCCAAACACTGGGTAGCCAACAGAATGCAAAGGGAAGAAATGGGGAATCATTGACAGGAAGGAAACTGACACAGTTAACACCAATCAAATAAGGAAATGCAAGTCCAAGCAAGATGCACTCCCAGAGAAGGCTTTTTTGCTGGGCATATTCCTCAGGTGTTTTGCCTCCTACTGAGTACATGACACCCAACAACCATTCAATGTATTCAGGCATGTGGTGGAGTCTTTTGTGATATACTACCTTGGATCCACTAAGTACCAAGTTCCCAACCAGCGCCATTGATTGTCTGCTACCTGCTTGATTGTAACTTAGGAGCTCTAGTGCAGTACCCATTGCTCTTTGCAAGAAGTATTTATGACTATCTGAACCATGCCACAAGGGCACTGTGCCAACAGCAGATCTAGGATCTGACCATGCTGTAAAGACTAGTTCAAGAAGTTTGAGCGCACAAGAGATCTGATTATCTGTCAAGTATACCTCATCATAGGAGAAGTCTTAAAGACATATCTGAGCATACCTTACAAGTTTCAAACGGGGTACACGCCAATGGATATTATTCCCTTCTTTGAGTCTCTTTGTTGAGATTACATAAAGATTCTCAAGGTCCAGCATAAGAGTAGACCACATAACCACTGGGCCACAGAATTGGAGTATGGGAAATTTCTCCCAATACAGATGAGCAGCAAGGTTAATATAGGAACCTTGGTTATCTTCTTGGACTGTTAAAGGAGTATTGCTCATCTTGTTTTTGTTCAAAGTTGTAAGTAGTGTGATTAAGGTTGGAGCTGGTTCTTTGATCTTATCTGTTGGGGCTATGGAAGTCGCCTTACTTCTGCTACCACGACTTCTCTTCTTGGCAATTGTTGAAAGCTGAGTGGATGTGGGCATACCAGAGTCTTGTATTCCTGACTTACTTGGAGAGATACCGGGCTGGTATGAGGCCGTATTGGGGGCACTACAGAAGGCTGTATCTATCTTGCCTCCTAAGATTTTGGTAAATTCATCCTCATCCAAAGCTAGAATGGGCGAGTAATTGTGCGTGGTTGTAACTGGAATTTTGGGTATCCCTTTTTGAGCTTGGTTGATCCTTGGTTTAGATACATTGGTATAACACACCACTGGTTTCTTATTCCTCTTTGGGCAATTCACCATACTAGAAAAAGTTAAAAGACTTTTTACAGTAACATCTAGTTTAGTGGGGGGAATGTTGTGGTGTGATTGGTTATAAACTAGCTGTCACTGTACTCACACATTTGATCCATTAAGCTTGGTGAACAATGGAACTATAGGACTATTGGCCTGGATGATAACAAGGTTGAG
Organism: Entomophthora muscae; assembly: GCA_014839935.2. Taxonomy (NCBI): domain Eukaryota; kingdom Fungi; phylum Entomophthoromycota; class Entomophthoromycetes; order Entomophthorales; family Entomophthoraceae; genus Entomophthora; species Entomophthora muscae. The sequence goes on along the minus strand of QTSX02006535.1, from coordinate 59,939 downwards.
TGATCAACTAAGTTGCATCCTAAGTTCCTATTAATTAATGATCAGCCAATTGTTAGTTTAATAGTGGACTAAGAGTAGTGGAGATAAGGCTGTAATCAGAGGATCCTGACATTCTGTGCCTCTTGTCTAATTTCCCTCTACTATAAAACTCCCTTTTTGGTTATTGAAATAAAGAATTGATTATTACATGCTTCATATTTATTATACACATTTGGCTAGAAATTTATCTTGACCTAATCTTTAGTATTAAAAGCATTGTATTTTGAGTTAAGCAAAACAACTACAACTCTACCAAGGAATACAACAACCAGTCTGGTTTAAGTTCTTTACTTGGAGTATGATCATGAGGGTTGTTTCCTTTATCTTAAATCTTTCCTGAAAGTCTTGTTTGAAGGTGTCCTAGTCCTTCTTGGTATGGTCTTTGTGCCACTTGTTGCACCAGGTACCTGTGTTGTGGGTAAGACAAATAAATATCTCTGCAATCCAAAAGTGTGAGGGGCATTCCATTTTTGTCAGATTACTTTGAGCAGACTGGATCCATGCAGTGGTGTGCCCTTATTTGCTCCTTCAAATGATTCTAGGGCAGCACTGCGCAGACGCTAGGCTATGTGGGAAGGCATGATGCTTTTGTCACCAACTCAGATTGTGGCAGTAGGAGTTTGGAAAGCCCCCTGAGCTGATAAGGCATTGAAGGCAGGGAGCACTATCACCATGTTCCATTAAAGTACATACCCCTCTGGTATCTTGGTCCCTGGCGTGTAGGGCATCTGTTCCACAGGGAGCTCTTTCATAATTTTTTGTTTATTTGTTGACTGTGGCAGGTAAGGGCAACAGGAGGAATTTTGAAAAGAAAGGTAAGATAGAAAACCTATTTCTGCTACCAATGTTGTAACTGTACATTTTTAGCAGAGTTACACGGGGGAAATGATTAGAAGCTAGATAGATTCCTTATTTAGAAATAATCTTATATAGTGTGGATGAATTGTGGATATTAGTAACATGATTATGGTAATAACTTGGCTGGATGGTTAGGGGGTGGCTTGATCCTGGTATTACATCAAGCACTAAATCAAGCCATCCACTATATGGAATCATTATTTGCTCATGTTCCTGTTTCTGGAAATTCAAGTTGACTTTTGCTTTGGCTACAGGTTACTGGGAAGTTAGATTACAGGTCACAAACCTGTTTAGTTGGAACCTTTAGGGGGACAGACCTGTTTTTTTGACAATAAGCAAGCCAATCATAGTCAACTATGGAATCCCAGGCTACATCATCACTGATTGAGCCAAAGAATTAGCAGGACCTTGAGTGAATAACAATATAAAAACATAAACATTAAACACTTCAAAACCTCTTCCTATTATCCTGTTGTGTGCTTGTTTTTTGGGTTCTTGTGGTAGTGGTGGCAGGAAAATTCTTGGTGTAGTGTTGGTTTGCTTAAATAGTAGATTATGCTGGATAACTAGTCCACAATTAGTTACTGATAACAAGCTGTAAGTCTTTACCTTCTCTCTGGAAGTAACAACTATAAGTAGCCAATAAATCAAGCAATTTAAATCTATGTGTATATTATTTGGATAAAGGGAAGAGTGTATAGATGATGGAAAGTAAGGTGGGAGTTATTGGGCATTCAGCGCAGGCACTTTTAAGCCAGAGTCATCAGAATAGGATGTAAGTGCAATCACAATCATGCATATTGTTGTGAATAATGGCATTTACCATGTTTCAATTTCGCCTTTGGTGGGCCATTTTGAAGACAAATCTCTTGCTTTTGCTTTCAACCCTCAAAATGAACTGGTTTCTGCATCAGAAAATATAATTGTTTGGTTTCCTGACTCTGCGCAACTCACTTGCCCCACTCATGCTTATGGCGAGTGATCCTACCGTCCTGGTAGTGTTTTGTGGTATTCCTAACCACTATATATTCCATTACCTATTATATCAATAAAATTAAGTTCTATTCACTTTTTTGTCTTTGTGTCTTCTGTACTTCTGCACCTCTCTCTAGCCACGCCTAGTAGAGATTATTCATCCAGGGCCGCAAGGCAAACACTATTGCCTTCCCTGTCATCTAACTGAGACTTAGTACAAATCCAATCCTAAGGTTAGGATTCTCTGTTGTGTATCTGTGCCACGCCTCAGAACACAACAAAAATGGTGCTCACTACAGGGGCTGTAAGCCCCTTGGTTACCCCTTTTGCATCTACGTTTTCAGGTCCCTTGCCTCTGCCTATTTGGGAGTTGATCTCGCCTGAAATTACCAGCCCTCCTATTGAGGAAGACATTGCCAACCCGCCTATTGTCCCTACTGTACTGAACCTTGGGAATGGTCTCTGCCTAGTTGCTTACCCCATGGGTACCCCTGACTTAGATCAAGTCATGGCAATAGCCCTTGGGATAGCCTGTGATGGAGCCATCCCTCGCCTTCAGCTACAGTTTAGCCGTGCCAAATACTATGAGTTAATTGTGGCCCCTCAGTTTCCACAACATCTCCTCTCAGCAGCTGGCTCCGCTGAACACCTGCTGTCATCCTTTGTACAGCCTGCCTTGGCCCACCACCAGATGGTGTTGGGACTCCACATTCAAGAGATCTTGTCTCTTCAAGCAGCTGTTACCCATCATTGGGACCAGTTTGCTGCCTACCAACAATGGATTCATTCCCTATTCTCCCTGGTATCTTACAATCAGCGTGATTTGGTCACCTCTCAAACATGTTTAGTAAATTCTATCAATAAAATGTGCCAGTCCATCCCTGAGTATGTTAGGGAGCGGCTACATGAGTTTCACCAGTTAGAACAACCCTGGCAAACTCAAGTAGACTCTACTCTAAATGCTTATCTCTCTGACTTTGAACGCCTAGTGCAACAGCTCAATGCATTCAGTGTCTATTCCTTTGAGCAATTGCAACAGGTAGCTGACCTTGCCGCCCAAGGTCTAAATGAACTCAGTGCGGAATTTGATCAAGAGAGAGCTACTACTGCTGCTGCTATAGCCAAACTTCAGAGTCAGGTGAATGAGCTGTCTACTCCCAAGCCTGATGTTCCGCCTTCTCCCCCTGCTGATGATCTGGTGGACAGAGAGCAGAGGATCTGGGAGGCCATCCAAGAATTACGTGCTTCCACTTGTAGCCAAGGACGTCCTACTTAAATGCCTCAACCTGACCCCCAGGTTCTTGCGCTGACTGCTCAGGGTGTTGAACTACAGCAAGAAGTTGCTGCTTTACGTGAGGTAGTGACGGCTGCTGCTAGCCCACTTGGGGTTAACAAGGAAGATGGCTGTTGTCCTGGTTTGGCGGGGGCTCCTCAAATCCACTGTGCTAGGGAGTTGATTGCCCTAGCTAATGAGGTGGACCATTTGAAATGAGATCAGACTGAGTTGGACAGAGACATACAGGAGATGAGTGAGCTGATCAATTTGGTAAACTACATATTTGCCCCCTGCCTGTCAGTGGGGCCATCCCTTACTTTGCGGCTGGCTGAGCTCTCCACTGTTGTCACTGCCCAAGGACAACACCTAGATGTTACTGAACAACAGACCACTCTAGCCAACACTATGGGTGCCAGAACCACCAAGACTCTGAAAAACCTTGAAGAAAGTGTTTGACAACTATGGGCTAGACAACCCCCCCTCCAAATCTGAAGCTGAGTTCTCCCCACACATAAATGTACTTGATAGCAGAAATGGTGGTCCAGCTCCAAGGCACACTTCAAGCTTACTTTTAAGCAAGTCTTTGATCCCAAAACCTCAACTATTGCAGCTTTCTTAACTATTTATGAGACTGCCATGAGGCGAGCATCAGATGAGGTTAAGAAGGAACACATTCTAACCTGTCTACACCCAACCTGTCAAGAAGTAGTTGTGCCAGAGCTGCCCACCATTGAGACCTGGGAAGACATGAAACAACTCCTGATTGACAAGTTTGGTGGTGATCTTAGCCTGGAGGTGAAAACAGATGCCTTCATGCACATATCTTTCAAGCCCAAAGAGATGTTAGCCAAATTCACAGACAGATTTTACATGGAGGGACAACAATTAATAACAAGCAGACAATTGATGGCACATGAAGCGTATATGGCCTGTGCCCAGGCCCTCAAGGTGAATCAACTCCTGTGTCTTCATTTCAAGGCCCACAAAGCTATACTGTCCTTCATGAAAAGTATAAAGACACTGCTACAGGATATACACCTTACCCTTTCGGGGGCAGTTGTTTGGGAAAGTTGTGCCACTTCCAACTCTGGATCTTCTTCTTGCAGCCCTTGTATCCTCACTATGAACTCAAAAAATCCTCCTTGACGTCAGGGGTGCAACAACTGCGGTCAGATAGGTCACCACGCTTGCATCTGCACCAATCCGCGGGTTGAAGGAGCTGATCCCAAGGATCAGTCAGGAAAAGAACAGTCAACCTAGAGGTGGAGACGCTCTTGATTGACGATTCTTCCCAGTCTCCTTCTATACCTCTGCCAGCTACTGACTCTGAGCCTGCTGATGATGAGGCTCCTCCTATCCTCCTTCTGTTCCATGACATTTCTGATAATTCTGATGTTAATGAATCTGATGTTGAAGACCCTGATGCATACGGGTATTCTGTTCTTGCTGTCCCAGAGACTATTACAGTTTCCTACAAGCTACAATCTGGGAAGACTACAACTACCACCAAGCCCTTGTCTGAGGCCAAAGCAGTTGTCTCCTGCCCTCTCTTACTCAGGCAAAACGGTCCCCTGTATTAGTGGAATCAGCAGAAGAAGCTGCCGAGGTTGCTGACTCTGTCTTCAAGAATGTATCTGTCTCACTCCCTCTCCAAACCGTATATAAGGAGTTCCCAGGACTAAGGTGCATGATTGAGAAATGGGACAAGGAATTAGATGAGGCTCAGGATATCTTGGCTGTTCTGCCACCCTTTGGACGCACCACCACTTGGGTAGAGATATCTATCCAGAAAGTAAAAATCAAAGCTGTCCTGGACACCAGATCTCCTGTCAACGTTGTTTCTTCTAAACTGGTGAAGAAACTTAAACTGGCCCTGACCTCAACTACCATCAATTCTATGTCATTGCTGGTCTCTCCATGACTTGCGCCATTGGCGCATACTCCGCATTGCCAATGCAATTTGGTAAACTCCTGTTGGCTGCGCCGGCTGTTGTTCTAGAAAATGAGAGCTACAACCTTCTGGTTGGTACCCAGTTCCTTTGGGAGTATAATGGGATCATCAACCTAAAGGATGGTTATCTTTCTATCCTAGGGTACAAAGTCCCTCTGATCTTTGAGGAGCCAATCAAATTTCTTGGTAAATGTTTGAAGACATGTACATTGGAGTACCCCACTGGGGTTTTCACCCAAAAGTATTGCACCCGTTCCACCAACATGAAGTGTCCTCCCATGGCTTGTCCTGCAAATGAGGGAATCTCTCTCATGGCCACGTCTGCTGTCACCATCCCTCCAGGTTCTCAGGCCATCATAGACTCTCAGATATCATATGAACTACCTGAACGGACTTTCTTAGAGCTGTACTCCCCTCCTTTGCTGGGGCATAACAAGCCTTACCTTTGTCCTGGAATTTTGTACGTCTCCCACAAGGATCCTGTTCAATTACTAGTTGCCAACCTTACCACGCTTCCTATGACTGTATCCAGGGGACAGGTTGTTGGTTACAGAAAGTTGTTAAATGCCCCTGATGTCTTGTCCCTTCACCCTTTTGGAACGTTTCAAGACTTTAACCTACCCAAAGACATGCCTCAAGTCCTATCTCTGTTCACTGCCCAAGACTTCCCTCAGTTGTCCCTGGTACAACAGAAAGAGGTGCTTGAATTACTAGAACAATTCTCAGATATCTTTGCTAAAGATAGCACCAATTATGGGCTGGTCAAAGGTGTGATTCATCAGATTGACACAAGAGATGCTCCCCCCTTTTGTGCCAAGCCATATTGCTGCAGCTGAGTGGAAGATGTGCAGGTGTCTAAGGAGCTCAAACAATTGCTGGACGCTGGACTGCTAGCTCCCTCTCAAAGTCCCTGGGCTTCTCCTCTACTCATCTTAAAGAAAAAGGATGGGGGCCACCAGATTGTGATGGACTATTGAAGGTTGAATTCTCTAACCAAGAAAGATCCCTATCCCTTACCGCGCATTGATGACGCTCTTTGACGCCTTGGGGGTTCTAAGTTTTTCTCTGCCATGGATTTGGCGTCTGGTTACTGGAAAGTTGACCTCTCTCCTGAGGACTGTCAGAAGGCTGCGCTCATCACATCAGAAGGATTGTTTGAACCTACTTGCATGCCGCAAGGGCTCTGCAATGCCCCAGCAACTTTCCAGATGGCCATGGAATCCATCCTGCGTGACTTGAAGTTGTTGTGTGTCTTTGTCTATCTAGATGATATAACAGTCTTCAGCGCAACTTTCATTGATCACCTAGCCCATCTTAAAGAGGTGTTTATAAAGATCCAAGAGGTTGGCCTCAAGCTAAAGCCCTCTAAGTGTGCTTTCTTCAAAGAACACCTTGAATTCCTGGGCCATGAAGTAACCCAAACAGGGATTTGTCCTATGAACAAGAAGGTTGAAGCCATCAACAAAATGCTTCCACCCACCAACCTACAAGAAGTACAAGTCTTTCTGGGCATGATGGGTTACTATAGGCAATTCATTCCTGATTTTGCTGATACTAGCAAACCCCTGGTCCAACTTTTGCGTAATGTTCCTTTCAAATGGACTGCCAGCCAACAGCAGGCCTTTGAAAATCTAAAGCATAAACTCAAAGAAGCGCCCATTTTAGTGTACCACAATTACAATAAGGAATTTATCTTGTACACTGATGCTAGTGACCTTGTTATTGGGGCTATCTTGGCTCAGCTTGACAATGAAGGTGTGGACCACCCTGTAGCCTATACTTCCTGTGTGCTAAATAAGCATGAAAAGAATTATAGTGTTACAGAAAAGGAGTGCCTTTCTGTGCTGCATGCAGTCAAACAATTCTGCCACTACATGTATGAACCCATTTCACTGTTGTCACTGACCACGCTTTGCTCAAATGGTTACAACAACTTAAGGAGCCTGAAGGGCACTTAGCCAGATGGGCCCTCCGCCTGCAAGGTTATGACTTCACTGTGCTCCATTGCCCTGGGATTCAACATCAGAACGCTGATGGGTTGTCCCAAATGCCCATCCTTGCCCTACATCCTGCTGAGGCAGACTGCCTGTACAAGCTAATTGGCTACCCTTCTTCCTGGAAAAGTGAGACAGAAGAGGTTTGACTTGCCCTGTCCAAATTGTCTGAAGACACCCTCATATGTGATAACCAACTCTTCAAGAAGGTGCAGGGTCAATACCTGCCATATGTGCGCCCCAGTCTTTGCCTCTCCTTGGTTTGTAAGCCCATAAAGAGACTGGCCATGGAGGCATTGCCAAGACCTTTGACTGGCTTCAGAAGAATTACTTCTGGGAGAATCTTTGCCTGTTGATCCCAGATGTCATAGCTAGTTGCCATGACTGCTAACTTCAGAGGCCCCAAGCTGCTTCTCACAAATTCAAATTGGTTCCCCCTCAACACGCTTTTCATACAGTTAGCATTGATGCTGTAGGCCCTCTCCCCCGCTCACACTCCAGATACCGCTTTATCCTGATTGCCGTCAACCACTTCAGCAAGTGGGTAGAAGCTCGCCCTACTAAAGACATCACTGCTAAGACTACTGCTGCCTTCCTGCTGCAGGATGTTTTCTACCGCCATGGCTGCCCTCAAGTGCTGTTATCAGACAACGGAACCAACTTCAATGCCAAACTTGTAACCTCTGTTGTTGAAGCTCTAGGAACTCACCAGTCTTTCTCTGCCCCCTATAATCCTTCCACTAATGGGGCAGTTGAGCGTGCCAACTCAACACTGGTTTCTATCATGAGAAAACTCACCTACTCTGACACTGCCAATTAGGATCTATACTTACCTGCTGCACTCTTTGCCTATTGTCTGAGCAGGCATTGGATTACAGGGTACTCCCCCTTTGCCATGTTGTATGGGCATGAAGCCACCACTCCGTTGCTCTTGGGGGTTCCCCTACTCTCCTCTGATAAGGCCATGAACCCTGACAACTACATCAAAGACTTAGTCAACTGCATCATTGATATACAGGCCACTGCCTACACTTCTGCATATAAGACTAAGGCGCTTGAGCTCTCTCCTAACAACACTGGGCGCTCCCCCCTGCCTGAGTTTGATGTTGGTGACCATGTCCTGTACTACCAACACTGTGTGGGTGGGCGCACGCATAAGCTGGACTCCCTGTGGATTAGTCCTTTAGAGGTGACTTTCAAACGCGGATCTGAGTACACTATAAAGCTCCTCTCCAGTGGTCGTCCTTTTGCTTGCGTACACACCAAGTTCCTCTGCAAGTATCACCCCCCTAAGGCCAATCTAGAGGGGAGTAATGTTGTGAATAACGGCATTCACCATGTTTTAATTTTGCCTTTGGTGGGCCATTTCAAAGACAAATCTCTTGCTTTTGCTTTTGACCCTCAAAATGAACTGGTTTCCTTTCAGGAAATATGATTTTTTGATTTCTTGACTCTGTGCAACTCACTCGCCCCACTCATGCTTGTGGCAAGTGATCTTACCGTCCTGGTAGTGTTTTGTGGTATTCCTAATCACTATATATTCCATTATCTATTCTACTAATAAAATTAAGTTATATTCACATTTTTGTCTTTGTGTCTTCTGTACTTCTGTGCCTCTCTCTAGCCACGCCTAATAGAGATTATTCATCCAGGGCCGCAAGGTAAATGCAATTGCCTTCTCTGTCATCTAACCAAGATTTAGTACAAATCCAATCCTAAGGTTAGGATTCCCCGTTGTGTATCTGTGCCGCGCCTCAGAACACAACACATATAGCTGCACAGTCACTTTCTGCAGGTAGAAAGTACCTTCCATTTTAGTCAAGGAGTTCAGATGTATAATTAGCTTTAAACATAGATTAGATGCATTCTAATTAATTATATGTACTTTTATATAGCCTAAAGTATTAACAAAGCCGCTACAATTAATTAGCTCCATGCGCAAGCAAAAGGATGCATGATCAAAATAGTTTACATCATGACGTCAATGCAAGTATGTGTGTATGTGTGTACACCTAATTTTATCCTATAGTAATGTCATGCAAAAACTATGTAATTTATGTTGTCTTTTTGGATTCAACTTTGTCTTGCAACAGGGCCTGAGACTAAAATCAGATTAGAACACCTAAATTACATCCTCATTAGGACCCTCAAGAAAATAATGGATAGGAAAGCTAAATATACCTGATCACTATACATAAACATAGATTATTGATATCTTGTATACACTCTGACTAAGGGACATACTATTCCCCATTTGAACTAAAATATGGGTACAAACAATAAATAGACACTTAAAAAAATGTGAAATGTGAAGATCCCCTTGGGAAAACCTCACACACTAGAACAAGCCCTAGAACTACAACACATAGGCCTCAAGGCCAAGATAGCAAAGATAAAAATACTCAAAGAACAAAAATCATCTTACTTAAGAACTGCTCCTCATTGATTCCCCCGTATGAATTCTGTCTGAGAACAGAAAGAAACTAGAATTAGTATACAGAGGCCCAGGAAAAATGAACAAATACAGATCAGAAAGAAATACATAAATAGTCAAGTTAAAAGTGTCAACAAGCCCATCACCAAAAAATACCAAAAATCCTGTCTCTGCCTTAGAAAAGAAAAATAATTATTTGGTTAGTACCCACTACCATCTAAATCAAGGAATATCAAGCTGCTGCAGTCAATACTAGGCCTCACCTGATGCACAAGAATAACCCTCTAAGGAGGAGTGTTTTAAAGGTTTGGGTGTTAGCTTACCTGGTTAGCACCAATCAGATACACACTCATATATCACCCAATTGTTGTCAATCCAATCCCCCAGTGGCTCACAAAATTTGGCATGGAACCAATTTCTATTTGACTCATCTATCTAGTCATTTCTGATCTAAATCACCATTCTGACCCCCTTTCATTGATCCAACTTGTGTTTTTACCACAATCCATTTGGCTATAAAGACCTAACCTATTATTCAAATAAAATCACTCTTCTCTAAATACTCTTTAAAGCTTCCTCAAAGTTGCCACCTCATCATTAGTTAAATAAACCTACCTGTGCTATCAAGGATGTATATGTTCTTTTTTATCAGAGTTATAGAAAGGGGAATACTTGAACTAGATAATGACTGTATTTTATAACAATCTATTATAAAGTCTGTGTTATGTGTTTCAGGAGGAGGCTTACCATGTGAGAGAGGGAGGCTAAACTAACTAAGTTTGGCTCTCATCCTGGCAAGATGAACCACCAGGATGCCGCCCAGTGGAGTACTGGGATGGCCGCTTAGAGGGGGACCAAAGAGAGGACACAAGGGACAGCTGAGGAAAGTATGCATTCAACCCCATCAACACTAACCCAGTGAGCAACCAGGGTGTGTGAGTGGGAGCAGGAGGCAACTTCACAGGTGCTTGGAGGGGTGCTGGGTCCTCTCTGTCCAAGCCAAGGATGGTAGACGCCGGCTTCACCTCCAATGTGAGGGCTGGCACAGCGTAATCTACAGTGGGAAAGTCTAAGTTGTCACAAGTTAGGCTCTTAACAATTGTTTCACCCAAAATGAGAAGTTCACCAGGGAGGCGCAAGAGACTAGAGGGATTGTCTCCCACAAGGCAAGCAGAAGTAGAGATTTATGACCATAGATTAGGGGAAGTTGTTCAGAGAAGAATTATAAAAGGGGCCAAAGCAAACACCACAAATTTTAGAGCAGGGAGAATCATAGTTGTGAAGCTCACAAAATTTGGAATTTATAGGTGCAATTTTTAAATCTCAAAGTTATAAGGAAACGTGTGAGTGGGGCAGCCATAAGAGGAATTGGTTAGGAGGCGGCAGAAAACGCTTAGAGGCCTTGGCAACAGTTTTGGGTAGCTTGGGCAGGCGTAAATCTGAGAGCAGGTTTGAAATCAATAAAATCAACCAAAATCTTGAAATAGAAGTAAGATTTATAAAAAGTTTTAAATTGAATCTAGGATTTGAAAGGTTGTTTTGAAAGCGTAAACTACAGGCGTAACAATTAAGTGAAAGGCCTAAGCTAAAGGGCTTTGAAAAGATGACTGGGTTTGAGCAGGACAGTTTAAAGGTAAGGTTTATGACAAAAACAACTAACACTTTGTTTAAGATCAAGGAAGACTCCAATAGAGAGTCAACAACTTTAAAATTTGACAAAGTGTAAAATAACTGTTTTCAGGGGTTAATAATTCCAAAATTGACAAGCAGGGGACACAAAGTCCCCTGGTATTGTTAAAAGGGGTGAGTTGCTAAGGAATGATCACATGACTATTCTGGCTTGCATCTGATTAGCTGTAAGAGAAATTTTGCTGGCCAAGGCCAGGGGCACTAGAAGGTTTCAAGCTAATTTCTGCGGCTCCACCTGATTTGCTAGAGTCCATCCCAGGCATTTGGGATTCACTTGACTTTCTGGTTGTTGATGTGACGTCATTTGATTGGGCATTTCTGATAGTTTTTAAGAGAGGACAACACCATGACAACAAACAGTCCAAGTTGATCAGTGCTTCTTCCCAGGCTGGAACAACCAGAGCTGGGGGATCTGCAGGGTAGACCAGAATAAATCTCTCATCAACAGTATGAGCTAAATCTTCTAGAGAATTAAGTGGCTTGGCTGTTATTTTTGGCCCTTTTTTGGTGTGGCGGGAAAAACGGTTTGATCCAAGGCCAAGGGTGGCAGTGGATTTACATACATACTATAGTATGCGCTTTTCTAATAGAATTAGGTGCTATCCACATATAAAAATTTCTAGCTTTAACTTCTCAGTTGAGAGACTTGATTTGATATATCTTAGTTATGGGTCTTGGGCAAGTTAATTTGGTTTTAGGCTTTTTTATGACTCAATATTTGATTAGGGTGACAACCCTGAATTTTTGTCATAATTGTTTTCTACATCTCTCTTTTGCTACTACTCAAACCCTATTTTTCATAGCAGTCAATTTCAAATACCAGAAATTTCTTTTCAGTACTTTAGGAGTTTCTAAATTGCTTCTACATATCATTACAATGTACCCTTTCTTAAAGACATTGTTTTCTATCTGCCTTATCTAAGCTGCCAAATTTTTAAGTTTTTCATAAATCAGTAGCAATATATTTCCATTTAATAAAAGTTTCTATATCATTAAAAATACTCCATCTATTAATAATTTTAATTCTACCAATATACAAAATTTTAACAAGATGCATCACTTTTTAGAAGATCAATTTAATACATTTTAGATGTTGTTTTTTCCACATTCTATGCTTTCAAGCTTTAGGCTTGAAAATAAAAATCAATGATTAAAATTAAAATGATATAAATTATTATAATGCTTTTAAAAAACATTAAATAAATTTACCATTTCTCTTTTAATCTATCATTACAGCTTTATTTGAAATATTTTTTAGCGTAATAATTTTTATTTGAGCTACTTGGCTTTATTTCATACAGTGGTTTTCAAAGCTATGACGCTAAGCAAAAATAAATCATCTGTAAATGAAATAAAATCAGATGTAAACAAAATTAAAAACTAATAAATTTAAATTGTTAAAATATATTTGGGTTCATTTCTATTTCATTCCGAGATGTGTTGATTTCTTTACAGATGAGTTATTTTTGCTTAGTGACAGCTTTGAAAACTACTTTATGACTTTATGACATCTTTTATATTTTATTTAATCAAAATATAAGATAGAGAAAAAATCTAACTTGGAATTCAAACCCAATTTTCATATGATTCATTTGATAGCTCTAATTTGTAATTTTGACTTTTTAAACTTATCTAACATCAACTGTAACTTGTAAACTATTGTTAGACATCATATACAAGTATTTTATACATGATTATACTTTTTATTTCTTCAATTTAGTTTTGTAAATAATATGAATAGTGTCAGGAAATTACATTCCCGGTATTAACTTTGCTTTATCTGAATAGACTGACTAATAGCCAGATAAAGAAACCCTTTTTAACCTGCCAGCCTGCCAAGATACCAATCTAAGAAGCTTTTTGATATATTAAAATCAGACTTGATTGATCTAGATGCCCTTGATGAAATAGGCCTTGGTCAATAGATGGCAAGACAACTAGGAGCACACTAGGTTGTCAATTGAGGCAAATTCTGATTGGCTACAATTATTCTGGAATACTCTAGCACCCTGCTGGACTAGAAGAGAAATAGGGTTGAAATTGAGATGCCAAGTAGTTTATGAGATTCCCCAAAAATAACAATAGTTTGGCATCATTTGCACTGACAACCTGCCAGTATCACTGAAAATTCACATTGTCACATGTGCCTAACTATGTGGAAGTTATGCACTAAAAATTAGACAATCAATTGGTGCTGACACTGCCAACATGATAATAGATTGCACATAGCTATGAGTTAAATAGAGACCAGCACAGGGTACTACACAATCAAACCCCATGCAATTACATGGATGTCTGACTCTGGGGGTAGATACCAGCAGTCTGAGGATGTATAGATGGCCTAAGCAAGAGTTGTAAGTGGCAGGCCCTGTTTCAGAGCCCAGGCTGCCCATGAAAGCCAGGTATCATACATTGCTACAATATCATAAAAGGTATGAAAATACTTGCCCAATGCACTCCCAGAAGAGAAATCCCCTTTAGCAACTTTAAATGACCAGGGGTTTACAAGGCCCACATGCCGCAAAAACTAAAGATTAATGACATAAGCAAAATTGGGTCCCAAAAATATTGAGAAAATGTAGATTGTACAAGCAACTAATTGATTTGTTAGTCAGGCAATAATTCCTCCTGATCTTTATAAATAGCTGTGGCACCTTGGCAGACAACAGCCAAATGTACCACTTTTTAGAAGCAATCAATATGCTGCCCTCTTCAAGCCCCAGAATGCAGTTTGCCAATAAATTTAAAATACCACTTAAGACAATGCCACCAGGCAACTGGTGGCACTAGAGACTGATATTTCCCCAGTAAGTATAAATAATGAGGGAGGGAAGACTTTCTCATTGTTGATATTGTCCAAATAAATGTTTTATGCCAAGGAGTCATTATATGATTGCAGGAATTTTCTATTTTCTCTCCAATATAATTATACTACTAGCATCTATATGAGCATCACAACAACAATACTCCTGTGCCTTCCCTTACCCAACTGGTTCAACTCCATCTCCCTTGCTCATGCCTGCTTGCGTTCCTGACTTAGAGTTTTACCATCCTCACCACCTGGGTCTCCCTCCTGGATATCCTAGAATTAAGATTCCACCAACCATGAAGGAGATCCCAATCACTCTCCCTTTGCCAGAGGCCCTTCCTTCTCAGGACTTCAGTAAGCTGGGGTTTGTCTACATTAAAGTGTTGGGGCTAGTCAATAAGGCTGTGCCCCACACTAGAAGTTGGTGTCCCTGGGCCACTGCAGCCAATTATCTTGTCAGGATTGCCTCCATTGTGTACATGGCCTTCCAGGCCTGGCCTGACTCTCTTGTGGGAGTCCAGTCAAAAACTATTATGGGTCATGACACCCTGCCCCAAAGGGCATTCCAATTAATTTGAATTTATTTCAACATTGTATTTCTCTTTTAAATCAGAGTGTTTTAAGGATTAATAGTTTTATTGTAAATCATTATTATCATATTGTTGTTTGCTTTTGAGTGTCATGGTTTTTTTTACTTTCAGGCTCCAAATTATATTTAAAATTTTACTCTAAAAACATTAAAGTGAAGTTTTTACTTACCAGCTTGTGTAAGCACCTGCTTTTCCCCTTATATCTGCAGTTGCAGATCTTTGGGTTTGTTACAGCCAAGCTTCTATTACTTACTGTAGATTCAGAACCTGTTGGGAAAAATGCAGGATTGTCAAATTCTTTTGCGTAAACTCACCAATTTACTGGAATATTTTTCATCATTTTATATAAAAAATTAAGTTGTTCTGGGATGAAAATTACTTTATTAAGCTGTTGAGTTCATGCAAAAGAATTTGAAAACCCTGCTTTTTTGCCAACAGGTTCTGAATCTACAGTACTTTTTTACTATATATCCCCCAGGAGTATCAAACTTCTCCTGCTGCCAACACATTTTCCTCCTTTTGATCTCCTCTGCAGGAATTATTATTTTTTGCTATAAATAAAGATGCAGAGAAGAGTAGGCTCACAAGCCAGAATTCTAAGTGACTTTCTTGTCTTTAAATCCTTTTTTAATTTTAATTACTTTTACTTACATTTATCTTTCAATCTTTAATAATAGAGTTGAAATTTGTTTAAAATCAAAAATTTTAATTGTTATGGAAGTTGTTAGACAAAAAGCCTTGGGCTTTGTCAAAATTTTGGGGTATTGACTAATTAACATATTCAACCAATTAACACAGGCCAGAAGTTAAGTATTCTAAGAATGGTTTCAACATAATAATTCAGGCAACCAGGCCACAAGATCAATGGATCAATGACCAAATTGTATCCTGGCATTAACAAACTATCTGTTCTAATTAATGAGCAGAACATTCAATTATTGCATGTTAATTAGTTCCCTTCTTCAAGCACCTCAAACATGCATCTCATAATAATTACTATTCTAAAGTTTACTTATATCCTAGAATAAGAGGGCCGCCATATTGACTGTCATCTGCATTACGTCTAGAAGAGTCTACCATAGACTAGGATTCCAGGTCAAACACTATAAGATAAAAGGCTCTGAGCCTATTATATTAGATTATCTCTGATTAGATACAGTATATTTTAACAATTACCTCCGTGAATTAGTAGTCAACCGCTGGCTAGCTAGCTTTGGAACATGGCTCAGGTAGACAACTACTCCACTTAGACCAAGGGATAGTTGTACAGTATCATAAAGGATACTGAGCTTTGGAAGTCATCAAGAAAGCTTCTTTCACAAACCACATATGCCCAAGGTTGGTCCCCCTGCTGCAACACCCTAAAGCTACTTCAGTCTCTTCTTAGTGTTGTGAGCTAACTTGATAAACGCAGGCAGTTGGGTTGACATTGATATCAGCTGTCCAATAAAGAGTTGATATTATGAATCCTTTCCCTAGTTTAATTCTAATTAAGTGGAAAGCAAAAGATAATACTGTTGCCATAAAGTATTAATTCCTATAGTAAAGTAGAGATAACAACTTATGAACCTATATCCAGAAGTAGGAAGAAATGTCCCAAATCTTTTAGGCATTGTGCCCTGTAAGACTTGCTACTTCAGATGACAACAAGTATTCTGGACCTCAGGTTATGCCAAAGTCACAGGCTCTCTGTACTTTCCTAATGCTAGAAGACTTGGGAGATCATCTGGTGGATGATAAAACACCACAGTCTGCATATTTCTGACAGGCTTGTTTTATCCAAATTTCTCTTTAAAATGATTCTTTAACAATTACTTATTTCAATTTCAGATGAAGAATACCCCAATATGGAAATACCCTTAGTAACTAATAGGTCTTTATTCAATACTTTCTTTTGTCTATTGTCAGGATACCAAGAGTACCGTGGAGCTCCAGCAGGTGAGGGAGGAGTCAAAGCAGGTACTTTCATGGCCCACCAGATGATAGGGCCTAACTTTACCAGATAGGAAAGGGCCTTCCCAGCTACAGCCCAAGACCCAGCCTCTGGCAAGGCAGAGTCAATCAATCCTGTGAGCGCCAGGTAAAGCACTCCCAGGAATTGACTACTCTGGCCAGTGGCATCAGAAGTGGGTGGGGTTGAGGTGGTTAGTTTGGGTGTTGGGGGTGGTTCCATGGGGACCAGGTAGGCAGCAGTATTGTTGTACTTCCTGTTGAAGATCAAAGGGTAGATGGTGATTTCTTTGTTGTCATATAATTTGGTAGGGTTCCTTGAGTGCGTTTGGACAGGTGTACCACTGTAAGTCTTCCAAGGTCCAGGGTTTGTGGTCAGGATTTGGGGAATACTCAGTGAAATGCACAGGGCCAAATGGTGTGTTGAGTGGATGGTAGTAGTCAAAGGCTTTGTTTTTATCAACAGTAGTCTGACTATTTATCCCAGTAGATGGGTACTGACGCTTGGGTGTATGCAGATGGAAGAGTATCAAAAATATGTATGGAAACAGATTGATGAACCAAAGGTTCATAACAACTTTATTTGGTAAGTATGACAGTACAGAACTTTTCCAAGTTCTTATGATTTATATACTTACTCACATGCAGGTGCCTCTGGGCATTATTCTGGTCCTATCTGTGTGGCAAGGCTTGGCTGCTTCATGGTCATTTTTGGGGTTTTCAGGAACAGTTGTTTGGCTGTTTGGTGGTCAATATTGGCTTGGATGGCCATTAGTTCTGGCAGGTTTGGCTTCTGGAGTTATGTGGTTTTTCCCAATTTAATCACCATTTTTAGACTGGCTTGGCAGGCTTTCCTGAGGCCAAAGTACCTGATTAAAAAAGGGGTTCCCAATTGGGGACCCCAAATTACTTAATGGAGGGTGGGCTTGATCTGGGTTTACTGGGAAGCTAAAAATAGCCTGCCCAGGCTCAGCCAAACCCATCAAGGCTCAGACGTAGCTTTTGGGGCCCAGAGCAGGGCCCAGAGCAGGCCCCTCAGCTGCCACCAGGGCAGGAATGATTCCCACACCTGGATTTGCTTCAAAAATCAAAAATACATGTGCAGGCAAATCTCCCCCGCCCGCTAGCCTCAACCGGTGGCTAGGAGCGGGTTTGATTACTGCCTGGGGCCTTGGAACTGTTACTTTTGTAACATATATTATGTTTAGGATTTTTGTATTCTATTATCCCTTTAGTTACTCATTAAAAGTTTTTGGCTGATCTTTGCAAAGTAATACTTTAGTTTGTTCCTAACTTTTTGTACCTTCTTTTCAGGGACCCACTTAAAAGGGAATAAATTCCTAATCTTGTGGGTGAAGGCCCCTAGATTCAGTCCTGCTATTACAGACCCAATAGGACTGTCACCATTTTCTAGTGACCAAACTGCCCTAGGAAGGAAAATTCCCATCAGGGAACTACACCTTCATAATAGATAGTATCCTACCAAATATACTAACAGGTAGAAGGAAGCATTAGGTCTGACCAAAGAAACATTAGCGTCGGGAGGCAAAGGAGTAGTACAACCATAATTGAACTTTCTTCCCCAATTACCTGAGGGGTACTTGAACCAACCATGGGCAAGTGATTCTTCTTGATGAGACTTGTCAGGTGAGGAATTTCTCCAATAATTAGTGCATGTAGGTCCTTCTAATGCCAAGGGAAGAAGTAGAAGTAAGGTTAGACACCAAATCAGGAATAAAATTTCTTCTATAGTTCTGAGATGTGTCACAATAAGTATGGGTGCAAGAAGATAGTGTTTTAAGAAACATTCTTTAATTCTAGAACACATGAAATAATGGAAGCAGACCTTCTTAAATGCTGATACTGTTTATCCATTATTCAAGAGGTTTCTGAAAAGAAGAGGAGTAAAAATTGGGTTTCATGAATGGATAGAAGTATGAGAGGAATTGGAAAATATACAACTCCAATTGGTAACCAATTATATATGTAAAATAATGGTATGTGAGGAACCAGGAACTTAGGAGAGGAAACCATAATTTAAGAGATTATTTAAATCACTGCTTTATTTAAGACAAGAGGTTACTGGCAGTTGCTTGTTGGCTTGAGTAGTTACTTTGGAGTGTGGACATAATCAAGATTCTAGCCAATCAGCTGTTGAGCTTATTGTAGATTAAGTTATGATCCACTTATCAATTTAAAAGGTGGAAACAAAAGTCAATTAAATATGAGATTATAAATTAATAAAGTAAGTTCAAAATTGCTTTCAAAACTAAAATTAGTTGATTCCTTAGGGTCTCAGGTTTGATCCCCGTCTTGGGCAGGATTTTTAAGTTCATTCCTTGTTGAACCTATGTGGTTTATTGCTGGTTCTTCTGTTTGGTGCTCCATATAACTAAGATGGTTAAGGTAGTAAGGGATTGCATTATTGACACTTCTAAACCTAAAACTCAACAATTTGCATTCTTTAGTATATAATATTGCACCCTTATGAGCAAAACCTTACAAGAAGCACCAGATGAATATCCTGGCAAGAGGAAGATATTCTTAAAAAGGACCTCATATTGGGTAATGGAAGGCAGACAAACAAGTCTTATCTACTGTAGAATGTGTCAAAACCGCAGGCTCAACCTGCCAGCAAGGTTCCAAACAAGCAGGTTTGTGACCCGCAATCTGATTATATGGTCACTCAAAGCCAGGCTAGGAAGTCAACTTGAATTACCCAATCCAACAATATGAACAGATGATGATCCCCTAAAGTGGATACCTTGTTTTGGCGCTTGACTCATTACCAGGATCAAGCCACCCCCTTCTTCCATTCAACCATGTGATCAACAATCATGTTCCTGCTATCTATCAATCCATCATGACTATATAATCACTATCTCAAAATAAAGATTATTATCTAGCTTCTAAATATTTTTCCCCTTTTAACTCTGCTAAAACAGCACAGCTACAACAAATGTTTTCACATTATAGTAATAATCTAAGTTTGAAGACCATTATCAGTTCTCAAAGATACCAATAAGCAGCCGCTTTATGTCTGTTGCTTCTCCTGATTGCTGCCCTGCCACCACCAAATCAAGGACTTTGTTGTGTTCTGAGGCGCGGCACAGACACACAACAGGGAATCCTAACCTTAGGATTGGATTTGTACTAATTCTTGGTTAGATGACAGGGAAGGCTATGTGATTACCTTGCGGCCCTGGAAGAATAATCTCTACTAGTTGTGGCTAGAGAGAGGCGCGGAAGTACTGGAGACACAAAGACAAATTTGTGAATAGAGCTTAATTTTTATTGGTGAATATGAAATGTAATATATAGTAGTTAGGAATACCACAAAACACTATCAGGATGGTAGGATCACTCACCATAAGCATGAGTGGGGCAAGTGAGATGCGCAGAGTCAAGAAACCAAACAATTGTATTTCCTGATTCAGTCATCAACTCATTTTGAGAGGCAAAAGCAAAAGCAAGAGATTTGTCTTCAAAATGGCCCACTAAAGGCAAAATTGACACATGGTGAATAGCAATATTCACAACATTATCTTCCCCAAGATTGGCCTTAGGGGGTGGTACTT
Organism: Entomophthora muscae; assembly: GCA_014839935.2. Taxonomy (NCBI): domain Eukaryota; kingdom Fungi; phylum Entomophthoromycota; class Entomophthoromycetes; order Entomophthorales; family Entomophthoraceae; genus Entomophthora; species Entomophthora muscae. Next base: position 39,796 of record QTSX02006535.1, on the reverse strand, counting down.
GCAGAGGAACTTAACATGCACTCAAGCAAAAGGACAACCACTGGAGAGGAGCTTTACAGTGTATTTGGACCCTTGTTTAAAAGTCACTTCCAAAGGGCCAATCCACAGAGTGTCCAACTTATGCGCGCGCCCACCTACTCTGTGTTGGTAGTAAAGGGCATGATCACCAACATCAAATTCAGGCAAGGGGGAGTTACCAGCATTATTAGGAGAAAGCTCAAGTATCTTAGTTTTGTATGCAGAAGTGTAGGCAGTGCCCTGTATATTAATTATGTTGTTTTCAGGATTCATGTCCTTATCAGAGGACAGCAGGGGGGGGCCCAAGAGCAATGGGGTAGTAGCCTCTTGTTCATACAGCATATCAAAAGGGGAGTACCCAGTGACCCGGTGTTTGCTAAGGCAATACACAAAGAGAGCAGCAGGTAAGTATAGGTCCCAGTTGGCAGCGTCAGAGTAAGTGAGCTTCCTCATGATGGAGACCAGTGTTGAATTTGCACACTTGACTGCCCCATTGGTAGAAGGGTTGTAGGGGGCAACAAAAGACTGGTGAGACCCCAAAGCTTCAACAACAGAGGTTACCAGCTTGGCATTGAAGTTAGTCCCATTATCTGAGAGCAACACTTGAGGACAATCATGGCATTAGAAAACATCCTTTAACAGGAAGGCAGCAGTTGTCTTAGCCATGATGTCCTTTGTAGAGCAAGCCTCTACCCACTTGCTGAAGTGATCAACAGCAATCAGGATAAAGCAACACCCAGAACATGAGCAGGGGAGAGGACCTACTGCGTCAATGCTGATAGTATGAAAAGCATGTTGAGGGGGAACCAATTTGAATTTGTGGGCAACAGCTTGAGGCCTCTGCAGCTGGCAGTTGTGGCAACTAGCTATGATGTCTGGGATCAGCAGGAAAAGGTTTTCTCATAAGTAATTCTTCTGAAGCCAGTCAAAATTCTTGGTGATGCCTCCATGCCCAGTCTCTTTATGAGCTTGCGACACCAACAAGAGGCAAAGACTGGGCCGTACATAAGGCGTATATTGATCTTGTACTTTCTTGAAGAGTTGATTGTTGCGTATGAGGGTACCTTTGGATAGCTTGGACAAAGCCAGTTGGACCTCTTCTGTCTCACTTTCCCAGAAAGAAGGGTATCCAATTAGTTTGTACAACTGGTCAGCCTCTGCAGGATGTAAAGCAAGAATGAGCATTCTGGATAGCCCATCAGCATTCTGATGTTGAATCCCAGGGCAATGGAGCACAGTGAAGCCATAACCCTGCAGACATAGGGCCCATCTAGTTAGGCGCCCTTCTGGCTCCTTAAGTTGTTGTAACCATTTAAGCAAAGTGTGATCAGTGACAACTGTGAAATGGGTACATACATGTAGTGGCAGAACTGCTTGACTGTATGAAGCATGGCAAGGCACTCCTTCTCTGTGACACTATAATTCTTCTCATGCTTGTTTAGCACGCAGGAAGTGTAAGCCACAGGATGGTCTACACCCTCATTGTCTAGTTGGTCCAGAATAGCCCCAATAGCAAGATTGCTAGTGTCAGTGTATAGGATGAACTCCTTATCATAGTCAGGATACACTAGGATTGGCGCCTCTTTGAGTTTTTGCTTAAGGGTTTCAAAGGCTTGCTGCTGACTGGCAGTCCATTCAAAAGGGACATTATGTAACAGCTAGACTAGAGGCTCACTAGTATTGGCAAAGTAGGGATAAACTGTCTATAGTAGCCCATCATCCCTAGAAAGACTTGTACCTCTTGCAGGTTGGTGGGCAGAAGCATTTTGTTGATGGCTTCAACCTTCTTAGTCATTGGGCAAATCCCTGTCTGGGTTACTTCATGGCCCAAGAATTCAAGACGTTCTTTGAAGAAAGAGCACTTGGAAGGTTTTAGTTTGAGACCAGCTTCTCAAATCTTTATGAACACCTCTTTGAGATGAACCAGATGATTGGTGAAGGTAGCGCTGAAAACTGTTATATCATCTAAGTATACTAGGACTCATGACAGCTTCAAGTCGTGGAGGATGGAGTCCATGGCCCTTTGGAAGGTGGCCGGGGCATTGCAGAGTCCCTGCGGCATTGAGTAGGCTCAAACAGCCCTTCAGATGTAATGAGCGCGGCTTTTTGGCAATCCTTGGGCAATAGGTCAACTTGCCAATATCCAGATGCAAGATTCATTGTGGAGAAAAACTTAGAGCCTCCAAGACATTGGAGAGCATCATCAATACGTTGCAAGGGATACAAGTCCTTCTTGGTCAAAGAATTCAATTGGCAGTAGTCCATCACAATGCAATGACCTCCATCTTTCTTCTTTAAGATGAGTAGCGGAGATGCCCAAGGACTTTGGGAAGGTGCCAGCAGCCCAGCGTCCAACAGTTGTTTGAGTTCTTTAGATACCTGGGCGTCATCCACGCAGCTGCGGCAATATGGTTTAGCACAGAAGGGGGAGCGTTGCCAGTGTCAATCTGATGGATAACGCCTTTGGCTAACCCATAGTCGGTACTGTCCTTAGCAAAGATGTTGGAAAATTGGTCTAGCAAGTCTAGCATCTCTTTCTGTTGAGTTGGGGACAGCTGTGGAAAGTCTTGTGCAGTGAACAAGGATAGGACTTGGGGTTCATCCTCAGGCAGGTTAAAATCTTGGAACATGCCAAAGGGATGAAGAGACAGGACATCAGGAGCACCCAATAACTTTCCATATCCAACAACCTGCCCCCTAGACACAGTCATGGGGAGTGCAGTCAGGTTGGCTACCAACAATTGAACAGGGTCTTTATGGGAGACATCTAGGATTCCAGGACAGAGGTAATGTTCATTATAACCTAGCAAGGGGGGATGTCACAAGTGACAAACTCCTATCAAATATACTTATCAAAAAGCCTCAACTACAAAACTCAAACCCTGGCATCTCGTGGACTGCCAGCCCGCAAGGCCAGCCGCCCGCAGTTTTTTGGGCTCAAATCAGAACATAATTTGACTTCAGAAAATCCTTTTAAGCTTGATGAGCCAAATTTACCTACGCCAATACCCTCCACACCAAAGGTTCCTGATAAAACAGCCAAACAACAGGCAGGTCCAGCCACAGATTCCAAAATAACTTGGGCCCGCACAGAAGGGGGAACAGAGAATTTTCCCATAGAACGTGGGCCACCCAGAGGCAACCAATCCTACACCCTGACTAGGGAATTTGATCATTCTCAGTTCAAACCAGCCAATAAAATAACCCCTGCAATTGATGCCACCAAAGACTGGGAAGACCTGGTAATCAGGAAAACCTGGGCCAACAGAATTTGTTAAAGTTTTACCATGACAGATGGGCATACTTATACCCTGGGCCGCCAGGAAGATGCCCATTGCCATCCTTGCAATAAAGTGACATGAAATTTTGTTTTAACCAGATCATACCATACTTGTTATTAGTTTTACTTCATTTACAGTCTACTCCTTGCAGCTCTGCACCCTGTGCTCACCTACCCCAAGAAACTGCGGACCAGCTGCCTGAACTTCACTGTTCACCAGGAGCTCCCTTTGGCCCAGTACATTTTACTGAGTATCCACTCAACCCAGTGTATTTGGAGTTTACTCTGGAGGAGATCCCCATCCACAACCCCAAAGCTAGAATTGGAGAGACAGAAGTCCTTTAAAAAGAAGACATCAAAATCATCTGGCTCCCTCTGCTATTCTGAGACAAGTATAATTTCTTGCCCGCATATTTGGTTCCAATGACACTGCCCCTCACCCTGCGGCCCAACCGCTTGCAAGAATCCATTACCACTAATGAATCCACTTCCACTCAGATATTTGGGGTGATGTATATCACCCTCACCGGATCAATTGATTCTATGGTGCCTGTAAGCAGACCTTGGGCAGTCCTTGAAAAATTGTTATCTTATATTGTAAAGTTAGCCCCAATCTTGTGGTGGGCTCTCCCTGCTGGGCCCGCAGGCCGTCTGCCTGCAAGTTCTCAGGAACCCCCCACAGGTTGGATCACTGACAGGGGATTACAAATCCTGGAAAGTACACTCAGGTAGCTCATACAATATTTAGGAGTCCAAGATGGCTTGGGAACCAGGGAGGATGGTTACAGCAGACGTGACTAGGAGAGGGATCCCCTCAGACGCAGGACAAGCCAGGGGTGGACATTTCATGTTTGAAGAGTGGGTGCAATATTTGAAGTTGAAAACCCCAGTGGGATATTCCAAGGCACATGTCTTGAGACGCTTCCCGGGAACTTTAACCGGCTCTTCAAAGATCAGAGGGACTTTGTATCCTAGAATAGAGAGGTAACTATCTTTCAAGTTGATTATCCCATTATATTCCCTAAGGAACTGAGTGCCAACTAGGAGATTGTAACTCTTGTTTTCCAAGACAACTGTTGGAGCAGCTAGGAGAAGCTTGCCAAACCGCATGGGTAGAGCAGAGTACACCCCTATAGCGTGGGTCATAGACAGTCCAGCTGTGCCATACAACTGGTGATAATTAAGGTCAGGGGCAAGTTTGAGTTTCTTCACAAGTTTGGAGGAGACAACGTTGACTAGTGAGCCAGTGTCTAAAACAGCCTTGATCTTCACTTTTTGAATGGATATCTCTACACAAGTGATAGTGCGCCCAAAGGGTGGAAGGACAGCCAAGATATCTTGAGCCTCTGCTATTTCCTTATCCTGCTTCTCAATCATGCATCTTAACCCTGGGAACTCCTTACAAACAGTTTGGGGAGGGAGCAAAACAGATACATTCTTGAAGACAGAGTCAGCAACCTCGGCAGCTTCTTCTGACAACTCCACTAGCACAGGGGACCTCTTAGCTTGAGTGAGGTAAGGGTGCAAGACAATTTCTTTGGCTTAAGGCAAAGGCTTAGTGGTAGTTGTAGTCTTTCCTGATTGCAATTTATAGGGGACTGTAATGGTTTTGGGAAAAGCCAGAACAGAGTATCCATATGCATTAGCGTTGTCTGTATCAGAGTCATCCAGGTCAGAGTCATCAGAGATATTGTGGAACAATAGGAGGATAGGAGGAGCCTCATTATCAGCAGGCTTGGAGTCAGATATAGAGGGAGGGATTGAAAGAGACTGGGAAGAATTGTCAACCAAGAGTGTCTCTGCCTCTAGGTTGACTGCTCTTTTCCCGCCTGCTCTTTTGGATCAGCTCCTTCAACCTGTGGGTTGGTGCAGACTTGAGAATGGTGATCTATCTGACCACAGTTGTGGCAATCTTGGCGTTGAGGAGGGTTTTACAAGTTCATGGTAAGAATGCAAGGACCACAGGAAGACAAACCAGAGTTAGAAGCAGTTTGACTTTCTCTAACGACTGCTCCATAATGGGTAAGGTACATGTCCTGCAACAGCGTTTTTATGCTCTTAATAGAGGAAAGCATAGCTTTATGGGCTTTGAAGTGAAGACACAGAAGCTGGTTAACCTTGAGGGCTTGAGTGCAAGCCATGTAAGCTTCATGGGCTGTCAATTGTCTGCTTGTTATCAGCTGCTGTCCTTCCATGTAGAATCTGTCTGCAAACTTGGCAAGTGTCTCTTTAGGCTTGAAAGCAATGTGCATAAAAGCGTCCTTTTTACTTCCAGGCTAAGGTCACCACCAAACTTGTCAATCAGAAGCTGCTTCATATCTTCCCACGTCTCAATGGTGGGTAGTTCAGGTACCACCACCTCCTGGCAAGTTGGGTGTAGACAGGTCAGAATATGTTCCTTCTTAACCTCATCTGATGCTTTTCTTATGGCAGTTTCATAGATAGTTAGGAAAGCTGCAATGGTAGAGGTTCTGGGGTCAAAGACTTTCTTAAAAGTAGGCTTGAAGTGGGCTTTGGGAGTTTGACCACCATTTTTGCTATTGAGTATGTTTATATGCGTGGAAAACTCTGCTTCTGTCAGGAATATTCCTGACAACACTGGCGTTCAGAAGGATGTTTTGTGCACACTTCAGTGTAAAGAACAAGATAAAAAATGCAGCAGTTCCCCCTTATTGGGAAAACTGCTGCGGGAAGCTGTGATTATGAAAAAGGAATTAAAAATAAAAATTTTAATTTGGACGGGTGTTATACCCCGTCCACGGGCCTGGCGGCTCGCCCACACATGCCTGCCCACCACTGCCAGCCAGTCCCCCACCCAGCCCGTTGAATGGGGAAATTGCCAAAAGGGGAAACCCAAAAAGGCAATTTCCCCAAGCCCAAATAGAGGGGGAACTGATGCCCAAATTTGGAATCTACCAAGTTTGGAGGGGGTTGACAAGCAGTCCAGCATTACAAATAATGCATCAACTGCAAAAGTTGAATTGAAATGCATTACTGTGCCTGAAGATGCTCCAATTCCATGCCATGCCAAGGATAACAATTCATTGCTTGCCAAACCACTCCCATTCCACTCCCAAAAGGGAATCCCAGACAACACCAAGTGTTTGGGGTCCCCTATCCAATGCTTTGTACTATCCATGCCCCACTAAGGATGACAGCATATAATAAATCTCAATCACTTGATGGTAGTTTGTGCTATCATTGAGTGAAATTACCCCTCAATAGTATCATATAAATCAATACCAAAAACTTTTACACTACAGAAAGTTAAGACACTAAGCTTTGTCTGCCCTTTCCCAGGAACTGAAAATGAACCACTTAATCTTCTCTTCTGTTCTCACAGCCTGCCTCGGGATTAGGGGCCACCAACACTCTCACCAGCATGGGCCTTACAACAAACTGCCCGGCAAGTACTTCTACAAGGAGCCAGCACAGCTCAACTCCTCTGAGACGTACTCCTGGCCCACGCTGGTGTCGCCCCGCTCCACCCAGCACGTAGCAATATATTCCTTTGTATTCTACGTTCTTACGTACTTTGCCGGTAATTTTGGACGTTTTAACGTACATGCCAAAGTCTTTAGATGAATGATAGTGGTCTATCCCATCTTGACAGCACTCACGGGATTCCAAGTCACCAACTTGGTGCCTTACCTAGCTAGAATACTCCCTCATTTTATGGGGCTTTACAGCTTTGGATTCAGAGGGGGGATGTCTAGCCCACAGCTGACAAACACTCTCTTCAAGGGTAGTCAGGGTCTCAACAGCGCAGGCACCTGTATTAACAGCTTGAGTGGTCTATTGTTCAGTAACATCTAGGTGTTGACCTTGGGAGGTCACTACTGTGAAGATCTCAGCCAGTCAAGAGGTAAGGGATGGCCCCACTGAGAGGCAAGGGGCAAACCTGTCATTCACAGAGTCAATCAATTCACTCATCTCTTGTACATCTCTATCCAGCTCAGTATGGTCCTGCTTCAAATTATCCACCTTGTTAGCTAGGGCAATTAGTTCCCTAGCGCATTGGATTTGAGGGGCTCCTGGTAAGCCAGGGCAGCAACCATCTTCATCAACAACTTCAACTGGACTAGCAACAGTTGCCATCATCTTGCGTAGGGCGGCAAGTTCTTGCTGTAGCTCAGCAACTTGAGCATTCAACTCAAGCACCTGGGGGTCAGGTTGAGGAGCCTCAGTAGGCCGTCCTTGACTGCAAGTAGTTGTACGTAGCTCTCAAATAGCATCTCATATTCTCTGTTCTCTATCCATCAAGTCATCAGAAGGGGGAGAGGGTGGAACATCTGGCTTGGGCGTAGATAATTCATTCACCTGACTCTGGAGTTTGGCTATAGCAGTGGCGGTGGCAGCGTTCTCTTGACCAAATGCTGTACTGAGTTCATTAAGGCCGTTAGCAGCAAAGTCTGCTACCTGCTGTAGTTGCTCAAATGAATATGTGCTGAATGCATTGAGCTGCTGCACAAGTTGTTTGAAGTTGGAGAGATAAGCATTTAAGGTGGAATCTACTTGAGTTTGACAGGGTTGTTCTAGCTGGTGAAACTTGTGTAGACGCTCCCTGACGTATTTAGGGATGGACTGGCGCATTTGTTTGATAGAATTAACCAAACAGGTCTGGGAGGTAACAGAGTTGCGCTGATTGTCAGATACCAAAGAAAAAAGGGAATGGATACACTGTTGGTAGGCAGCAAACTGGTCCCAGTGATGAGTAACCGCTGCTTGTAGAGACAAAATTTCTTGGACATGGAGCCCCAACACCATCTGATGGTGGGCCAAGGCAGGCTGCACAAAGGACAATAGTAAGTGCTCAGCGGAGCCAGCCGCTGAGAGGAGATGCTGTGGAAATGAGGAGCCACAATTAATTTGTAGTATTCAGCCCAACTGAACTGCAGCTGAAGGTGAGGAATGGCTCCTTCATGGGCTATCCCAAGGGCTACCAACATGACTTGTTCTAAGTCAGGGGTACCCATGGGGTAGGCCACTAGGCGGGGACCACTCCCAGGGTTCAGTACAGTAGGGACAATAGGCAGGTTGGCAATGTCTTTCTCAATAGAAGGACTAGTAATTTCAGGCAAAGTTGGCTCTTGTATAGGCGGAGGCAAAGGACCTGAAAATGTGGATGCAAAAGGGATAACTGAGGGGCTTACAGCCCCTGTAGTGAGCACCATTTTTGTTGTGTTCTGAGGCGCAGCACAGACACACAATGGGGAATCCTAACCTTAGGATTGGATTTGTACTAAGTCTTGGTTAGATGACAGGGAAGGCTATATGATTACCTTGCGGCCCTGGAAGAATAATCTCTACTAGTTGTGGCTAGAGAGAGGCGTGAAAGTACTGGAGACACAAAGACAAAAATGTAAATAGAACTTAAATTTCATTGGTGAATATGAAATGGAATATATAGTGGTTAGGAATACCACAAAACACTACCAGGATGGTAGGATCACTTGCCACCAGCATGAGTGGGGCGAGTGAGATGCGCAGAGTCAAGAAATCAAACAATTGTATTTCCTGATTCAGTTATCAACTCATTTTGAGAGGCAAAAGCAAAAGCAAGATATTTGTCTTTGAAATGGCCCACCAAAGGCAAAATTGACACATGGTGAATAGTGGTATTCATGACAGACTTAATACTAGTTCACTATTTGTCAGAAATTTTGGTTCTGCTATCAGAACTGGCAGTTCAACTATTATTTGCTTTATTGTTTGTAATCTTGGTCTTGGCCAGTTGGCTATTAGGATTGCCTGTATGACAACAAGCTATCAACTGTAATGTCTATTAAGTTTTTATGCCTTTAAGTATACCAAGCTTTAATTTTCAACTGTTTTTAATCAAACCCCATTAAACCTTTTGTGCATGTTGACCTTTCTTGGGGTTTAAGGATACCATGTTTTTAAACACAATGATTCAAAGTTTGATTTAGTTTTGAATTTTTGGTGGATGTGATGAAAATTAAAAATTGTATATAGTGTAAATTAAAGTAGACTTGGTATTTATATAATGATAGTATAATTCAAGTTAGATATTGGGTCGATATAAAATATTAATTGAAATCAAATTAAAAATCAAGGGATGAACCAATTTTAATTATTGGACGACTAAATTTCAAAAGTCTGGAAACTGGAAAAGAGATCTTCTGGCACCTGATACGTGGAATAAAAATGTAACTTTTGAATGCAATCTTTGCTGATTTTCTTTGTCAAGTCCTTGGTTTCTTCCATTGTGTTCACGACTACTACAGAAATGGGAACCTTGGGGCAAGAGTTGTACACTTCAAGCAGCTTTTCATCAAAAAATCTTCATCTTCCAAAAACAAAAACAAAACAATATGATCAAGATTTACTTGGCTATCGTCGATCAAAACTCTTACTTCGTTGAAATGTCCAATGTCATTTCCAGAGCAATTTTTATATCTGCTGGTAAAATCTTTAAAATGTCCAATAGGTTTTTAACGTGGTCTGTATCGAGAGAAGAGATCTCCAAAGAGAAACCGTCATAGATGTCTGATACTTTGGTAATATTTTGATTAATATTTTTGATATAGGCGATGTTATTGCTACGAAATTCTTCAGGATCCACAGGCTCGTTGGGATCTACATCAGGCTCCATCTTAAAAGTGGTAAATATTTTGGACCCGACAAGGCTACGGCAATAATTTACATTATTCGCGTCTGAAAAAGGATCGACGTTGTTTTCAGTGGGATGTCTTGTAGGATTTAGTGTGATAGCGTAAGGACTATTAGTGCAGATACGCCGAACAATATCTTCACCTGTATCAGGGGTATGAGCTTGTACGAAGAAGGTAAGGAGGAAAGAGTTGTATAATTTCATCTTATGTTTCACTAATAAACCTAGTAGTTTATATACCACTCCTTTTCTCTAAGATTTACCTAATTTGCTTAGTATTTATATTTGGTGTGTTGAATCAAAGGCCCTGACCTGCATCATATATCCAACCTGCTTTAATCATATTATTTGCATTTAGAAAATCACAGCCTTGGCACGCATGCTGATAACCTAGATTGTGACCTGGTTTATTTTGTGGTTCTAAAAATAAAAGCAAGTTCTAAAAATACTTAACTGTATTGTATTTTTAGCTAAAATCTAGTTTCTTGATTTGCTACAGGGTTCAGTTGAAAGCTTTTATCTAAAAATACTTATTTGCCTTTATCTGTATTTTATTTTTAGATAACATCTAGTTTCTTGATTCACTACATAGTTCAGAACCTGTAGGGAAAATTACGGGATTGTCACATCCTACACCCAAATTTCAAATCACTATTGAAAATTTGGGGCGGGAAGATATTCTGACAACGGATTTTCCGTCAAATTTGAACCAACTATTTTTTTCTCTGTATGTAAAATATTAAACTTTAAAATAAAACAAAAAATTAAATATACTCTATTTACTAATAAAAACAATTCTTTACACATAACTATTTTTATTTTTATTTTTATTTTTTTCTTTAAGAAACTTAATTTTAAATCTTTTCCTTATAACAATCTAATTAAATTAAATTAACTGCCATAAAATAAAATGAAAGCATTGAGTTGTAAATAATAATTTTATGGAATATAATTTCTTTATTTTGAACTTTTCATTTTTATTGTTGCAAAGTTTAATATTTTACATATGAAGAAAAAAATAGTTGGTTCAAATTTGACAGAAAATCCATTGACAGAATATCTTCCTGCCCCAAAAATTTGGCTTTTTTAAAATTAAAATGTTTTTGGGATTTTATTTAAATATTTCATGCTGCAGGATCTCATATTCCCTTTTCAAATTTCAAGTTGTGGCTGCATATTTCAAGTGGAAAAAATGAATTGACTGGAATTAGAAATTAATTATTCAAACCCATATATTGTTTTCATTAAGTTTACTATGCTTTTTGAAATGGCAGGGCTGTCAAATCCAAGAACCAAATTTCATATCATAAATGAAAGCCACTAGTAAATTCAAAAATTAATTCTAGGATTTGGAATCTGAATTTAATGACAATAATTAAACTAGGACAAAGCAGCCCAAATCAAGAAACACCCATATGACTAAAATCAATGAAAAGTATACTTTTGATAGCCATGTTTAGACATCAAAGTCAAATAAACTGTAAAAACATCTAAACCAGGCTCTAGTAAAATATTAATTACTCCAGATCACAAAAATAGAAACCAAAGTTCTGTTCAATGATACACCAAGGGAAAAGCAACAACCCAGCTATAAACTAAAAAAATACAGTAGGATACACTATCTAGAAAGACAGAATCTAGATAACACCACCAAGGAAACACATCTAGAAAGATCACATCTAGAAAATCTGTCCAAAAAGATATCTTGAAATACAGTATCTAGAAACCCTATCTAAAATTTCTGGCTCAACTGCACCTGATAACTTTAAACATAAATCAAAGGAAAGACACGTTTTAAAAATACATTGCTATAATTAAAATAGCCCAATAATTCCACATTTGGGATAAAAAGAGGTGGTCAGTTAGTGTTAACTATAGCGCGCAAAGCTCTAAAGATACCCCACCAAAAAATAAATTTTATATTTTCATATTGATATTTACCCTATATTAAACATCTAAAAGCTAAAACTCAAGTAAAATTAATTATTTACAAGAAAATATTCTTTATTAACAAAGAAATATTATCAGGCTTTGTGTGAGCTCTGAAGCCTTTAGGAAGGTGGTTGTAAACTAATGATTTTAGGCCCAATATATTTATTTAATGCCCAAGTATGGAGGGTAGAACTTTAGTGACATAGGGGAACAATTTCAACAGTTGGAACCCTGTCAAGGTGGTGACAATTTAATAGAGAATCATAATACAACAGAAGGCTTTGACAAGGATGTGGCATTGTTTGAGGCTGCCAACAAGGTACTGTAAATTCAGAACCTAAAGATAAAAATGTGGGATTGTCAAATCCTTGGTCTTAGTTTCAAATCATTTTTGTAGGCAACTCAGTTGAGTGAAAAATAAAATATTTAAAAAAATCTGCCATTTAATTTGACTTTTTTGATTTATTTAAATTGGCTTTTTTCAAATGCCTTGAGCAGATAACTCAGCTAACAAAAGACAAAACACAGAAAAAAAATACAGGATACATGAATCAGAAATGCAGGATTCTAATGTACAATTTGAGATTTCCTGTATTTCAAAAAAATCATAGACATCATGTAAAACTTAACCAATCTGAAATTGCGGGATTATCAAATCCAAGACCAAATTTCAAATCAAAATTGAGGTGAATTCAAAATAAATATAATTTATGGGTGTCTCAAAAAGGATGCTAAATAATCTAGAGTGGATTTGTGCTAATTCTTTTAGGAATCATAGACATTCTCAAATATCACCCTATTCCATTTTAGGACAGCTAAAATTTAGAGCACAATATTCACTGACTTAACATACTTAACAATAAAATTGATTAAAATATACACTTCTCCTTTTGAGTTTAAAATTTTTAATAAAAATTTATTATGTCTTCTTTCAATAACAACCAAATGAAAAAGCTTCTCTATGGCCTTGACAAAATCATGCAGGGCTACACTGGGCCTTCCAATAGTGAAGCATCTGTTTGTGTTCACTCTCAACCTGCAGGCCCCTCTGCAAGCATCACCCAGGAGTGTGTTCTTTCTCCTGTGTCTTCAAGCATGGCCCTGTTTTCCCATCATGCACAGGCAGCTGCTAACCCAAATCATACAGCAACACTAGCATCTGGAATTGACCAAGTGAGCCATGGGGCCACCAATGGAAGCCAGAAACAGCCAATCAGATGACACTATCTGGTTCTTAAGACAGACACACCCCGCCTCCAGCCAAACAGCCTGCAAGGCGCAAAAGAAAATTAATCACTCCAGAGATTGTTCTGAAAATGGTTGAAAAGCAAGGGATGCTTATGTCTATTGAGGAAATTGCGGCCGCAATGGGTTTTGCAAAGTCAACTGTGGCTGCAACCCTGCGAGCCCACGCCAACTGTGGCCCCCCTACCAAGAAGACCCCAACTGGTGTCTGTACTTCAACAAAAGGTGACACAGCCCATCCTCTTATGATGGCCATTATAAAATGTGACTCACAGATGCCCCTGGTCCAGGTACCTCTCCAGCTGGGACTCCACAGCATCTTCACTAACAAAAGAATGGTGAATTTGTAGATGCACAGAGTTGTGGTTGCTGCTAGAATCTTGTCCAATTAGGTTTTTGGTGGCCCCAGTTTGGTGGATACCAACCCATACAATTTTACCATCATTAATTTTATTAAAGGGAGGACAATGAGGACCCGCAATGACAATATCTTCTTGTTGTATGCCAAGATTTTGGCAAGTATCCAAGACTTTGGGGAAAAGCGCATCTAATCTGACATCTTTAAGTGCGGCTCAATCCTGTATCAATTTGTTGGGGTTTTGTTGGCAGTTTCCCCATTAGGTGTCAATCATTACTTGGCAAGATCAAACACTGCAGATGGGTATGCCTACCAGACAGAGCTCAAGGACATGCTGGAGGAGTGGGCTACCCAACACGCTGTGTACACAGTTGTACTGAGTGCAGAGATGGAGCAGCGGGAATGGGCAACCCAAGGAATCAGGGCTGCGGGACATACCTGTTGGTCCTACCCCATCAACCAAGCCAACATGAATCTTGCAGATATATGTCTCTATAATTTTGGTTCCACCCTCAGGTGTTTAAAGCCTGCTACCTACAACAAACTATGCACCCAAATTGATAAGGGTTATGAGCTTTTCCCTTCTGTGTCTGTCTAGGACTTATTTGATCTCATCATCTTCTATGCAAGTGATAGTGATAAGTCTAGAAAGGTCTCTTGCCTTCCCCTCACTCATTCATCTGTTTTGTCAAGCCTGCATATGTGACAGAAGAAGAATTCAAGTAATTGAAGCAAACCACTCTTGCTGCCCCTTCCCAGTCAACAAACCCTGCCTCCCCAACCCCCATCAAGCTACCTGCCTTCCAACCCTGACTCTCAAGCCACTACTGTTGTAACTGTGCTGTTTTAGCAGAGTTACAAGGGGAAAATATTTAGAAGCTAGATAATAATCTTTATTAAGAGTTAGGGATTATACAGTCAATGTGAACCAAGGATAACAGGAACATGATTGTGTTGATCACACAGCTGGATGATGAAGGGGGTGGCTTGATCCTGGTAATGAGTCAAGCGCCAAATTGAGGTATCCACCATAAGGGATCATCATCTGTTCATGTTGTTGGATTTGGTAATTTGAGTTGACTTCCTAGTCTGGCTTTGAGTGGCCAGGTAATTGGATTGCGGGTCACAAACCTGCTTGTTTGGAACCTTGCTGGTGGGTTGAGCCTGCTTTTTTGACACTACCAATCCCCCCAAATATCTCTGATGCTGTCTCTTTCACAGGTACAGATGAGGACAATGTTCATTCTGCCCATTCCCTCCCCTTCTCATCCTTTGATTAGTAAATAAATCTTTTCTTTGTGACAACTATTAAAAATAATATCTCTCGTTCAATTTATAATTAATAATATTTTATTTTTACATTATCAACATTTCCCATAATTAATACAATGTTATACATTTTATGAATAACATATAATTATTTGCATAAATATTTTTCATTGACAACAATAAATTAAGGATCACAAATGTAAATATTACATTAGAATATTGCAGGCATGTGTTAAATCCTGATATTTAGATATTATGTGGATAGCTCAATGCATTTTGTTTAATAAAATTCATTGTAAACAAGGACTTTTTCATTGTAATTTATTTAGATGGACTGTGTTTATATTATAGAGCTATTAACGCTCAGTACAAATATTGATACATAGTGCATTTTAAAGCCTGTATATTTACCTATTGGTAATAATTCTGTAATCTTTTTAGTCTGATTTTGTGAGATAATAATAATTTAATATGTTAATAAACAGTAATTTATTAACGCATTACTTTATTATTACCTTTCAAAATCCAACTTAAAGTTTACAGAATTATTACCAATAGGTAAATATACAGGCTGTAAAATGCACTATGTATCAATATTTGTACTGAGTGTTAATGGCTATCTAATATAAACACAGTCCATTTAAATAAATTACAATGAAAAAGGCCTTGTTTACAATGAATTTTATTAAACAAAATGCATTGAGCTATGCACATAACATCAAAATATCAAGAGTTGACGTCTTATTGCAATGTTTTAATGCAAAATTTACATTTATGGTCTTTAATTTATTAATGATGATGAAAAATATTCATGTGTTGAAGGTAGTATTATAAAACCAGTTTTTTGATTTAATTAAAACAAAATGTCAAATATCTATAACTTGATAAATGAATTAGAGTCAGCCCTCCAAAAGGTTGTCGAGCTTGAATACAATGTAAGGGAAATTGTGGTAAATCAACTGGGAAATGAGGGAAGGGCCTTGGTCCAGCAAAACAAAATTGCAAAAAAATACCCTGGTAACAATAGTCAACAAAGAACACAAGGAAATAATTCTAAATCTTCAAAAGGAAATATTCAAGCAGTTATATTTCAAAAGTGAAAGTTACAAATTGTGGGAATTTGCAAAAACCAATAGAAAGAATACTCAAAAATCAAATTAATTGAAGGAAATGAAAGCTCAAAGGAAATGAACACAAATGAAGAGGAAACTGACCAAATGAAAACAGATGAAAACAAAACACAAGCAAGAAGCAAGAGCGCTTCAAGAAATACAGAAACTTTATCAAATGAAAATCAAGAGGAAGCACAAGTTGCAAGAAAGATAAGGAAAATCAAGCCCAGAAAAATAAATGAAGAGCAGCCAACACTCATGAAGTTTACTGAAGGGGTGCCTGTGGCTGAGTGGGCCACATGAGAAACAATTAGTAAGTCTTTTTTATGTTTTACTTATATTTACTTTAGTTATAACTAGGAATGGGGACAAGGTTGCAAAAGTGGTGGCTTTTATGCCAAGTTGGTTCTACAAGGGGTTACCAATCACTAGTAGCCCCTGTAAAACAAATAAATAAAAACCAAATAAATAAAATAATTCAACAGAATATGAATAAATTTTCAAATATTGAAGCTAAAGATAGGGAATATTTACCACCCACAGGGTGCTTGCCGTGGTTAAGGGAAGCATACAAAATAGGATCAAATATCAACTTCAAAGAGATGAATGAAATTTTTGGGGATATCAAAATAAACTTTGATGAATATATCTATGAAAGTATTCAATGATTCCCATTTGCAAACATCAATGAATATGAAAAAAAACTAATAAAAACTGACTTTCAAATAGGAACTGAATATCTAAAAACTGAAATTTTTAATGAATTAATCAAGGCATTATCAAATAAAGTCAGGGACACAGTTCTTGTGAATACATTTAGACCTTTATTTATTTTGTTTGCGGAGGCATGGGGGCGGATACAAGCCAGGCGCCCCCCTGGAACCATCTTCAAATTCAACCAAACATCCTACATCAACAGATTAGTTCAAGTTTTCAAAAGATTATGCATGTTCTCCAAAATATATACCTTGCAAAGAATTCATGTTGCAGTATACCTAGGAATCCTTCTATATTGCATATTAAAACCCAACATCAAAAAGTTGGATGATGTACCTATTCAACTCAATATATGCCAATTAGCACTGGAACGCCAGAAGATACCGCAGGGGTATAGGACAGTTGAGCATGTCCTGTACAACTCCTTTGCAATAGCATTGTTGTATGGGTTTTATGTGCCTCACAAAAAGAATCTTCTGATCAATTTGCTTACCTGTCTCCCTTTTATTAAACATTTGACAACCACCGGGGTACAGGGCGCCACCCCTCTAGCAATTGCATCCAGGGTTGTCCATCATGTACAGAAGAGTACCTGGATCCAATTAGACACTCTAACTGAAAATTTGATTTTGGGGTATAATTCCCCAGAATAATTGCATTCCATTTGCAATTTGCATCTCCCTAATAAATAATCTTCCCTTGCAATTAAATTTTATTTTTTAATTTTTTTATTTTAAATATTAAAATTTAAATATTAAAATTTAAATATTAAAATTATAATATTTAAATTATAATAGTACTATATCTAACTATATTATAAGACATTAGTTATAGTATGTGAATATGTCATATAATAAAAAAATTAAAAATGTTTTTATTTACTAGTTTGTCAAGTACTGGTTCATTTATTACATAGATAAGCAGCAATAACTGAATTTATCCACATCATGCGGCCCGCTCCGCTTATATTCTAAACAAGTGATTGTTTAGAACTTGAATTACCTTTACCTTGTAATGTGATTTGATAAATATATTTGATATGCTTGACCCGCGTCCTAAGTACTAATTAGTAAGGGGCAAGTTCCTTAGGTCAAAGTTCCTAAGGTCAAAAGTGCAAAAATTGAAACACTATGTAGGGTACAAAAATCAAAAATATCAAAGATCAAAGTGCAAAAATTCATTTTCCAGAGGTTAATTTTGAAGCAGAATATAATACAGTTTATAATATAAACCTATATATTTTAAAATCTTTTCTAGACTAAAAAGACCCCAAGAAATTCATTTCTGCAATAAAAATATACACTAGATAATAAAAAGATTATTAAATTAGCTGTTTTTAAAAGAAAGTTTATTTTAGTTTCAAAAGCAAAAGTAGACTAGAATTTATATTTAATTATATTTAATTGAATATAAAATATGAAACTACACAAAAAACTGCTTTATAAACTATAAGTTTAATAAAAAAGGTTAATTTAATTTCCAGCTTATTTAAAGCTATAATAATACTTCAGTATAAGCAAAATAAAGAATTTTTCCTGCAAGATACAAGCATATGATTTTAGGTATTTTGGTTTATTAGTGATCTTATTTCAATGATAAAAATTATAGAAGTCTATCATTAAAATAATTTAAAGTACATTACTTTCTTATTAAAGCTATACTATACAATTTTATACTTAATAAAAGATATAGTCTTATATCTTATTTACTGTAAATTCAGAACCTGAACGTAAAAATGCAGGATTGTCAAATCCTTGGTCCAAAATTTGAATCACTTTTGCAGGATGGCCTTTTTTAATTAAATTGATTTTTTTGAGTATTTATTTGAATATTTGAAAATGCGGGAACTCATAGACACTTTGCAAAGTTCAAGTCAAACTGCATATTTCCAATGGACAAAATGAATTAACTGGAATCAGATTTGAAGCGTTCAAATCCATCAACCATTTTCATTAAGTTTACTATATTTTTTGGAATTGCAGGATTGTCAAATCCAAGAACCAAATTTCAAATCACTTTTGAATGCCACTAGTTAACTCAAATAATAATTGCGGGAACTGGAATCCAAATTTAATGTACAGTAAGTAACTACAAAACACCAACCCAAATCAAGAAGCTCCACTCTGGATAAAATCAAATGAAAAATCCAATCTCAACAGCCATGTTTAGACATGAAATTAAGTGAAATGAAAAATTGTCTAAACTGGAAATGATGCAATATTCTGCACTTTAAATCACTAATATACCAATCACAAACCCATATAATGATTTATGAGCCACCCTCCTGACAATGCAAAAAACTTATTTTCAAGGAAGAAGGAGAAGGGGAAAAGATAAACCATTAGTTTACTAACTATGTATTCATGTATTGCTACTAAGGATACTTGATTACAGTAGATTTCAGAAGATGCTAATAATAAAATAGAATTATATATTACAATCTATTTTTATCATGTTGCCTTTTCCTTGATGTGTTGATAGTTTATTTGCTGTTGATAATGTGCTTGCAATTAATTGGATAGCTTGATTTCCTATTGCCAAGGCAACTGGAGGTGAAGCTGTCCAATTAATTGCAAGCACATTCTCAACACACCAAAGGAAAGACAACATGATAAGATGAATTGTAATATATAATTCTACTTTACTATTAGCGTCTTCTGAAATCTACTGTACTCAAGCATCTAAATTTTAGCTGTCCTAAAATGGAATAGAGTGATTTTTGAGAATGCCTATGATTCCTAAAAAAATCAGCACAAATTCACTCTAGATCCTTTAACATCCTTTTTGAGACACCCAAAAATATATTTATTTCAAATTCACCGCAATTATGATTTGAAACTTGGTTCTTGGATTTGTCAATCCTGCAATTTCAGATTTGTTAATTTTTACATGATGTCTATAATTCAATTGAAATACAGGAAATCTCAAATCATACATTAGAATCCCGCATTTCTGATTCATGTATCCCGCATTTGTTTGCTGAGTTTTGTCTTTTGTTAGTTGAGTTATCTGCTCAAGAGATTTAAAATTTGCCAATTTAAATAAACCAAAAAAAAATCAAAATAAATGGTTGATTTTATTAAATATTTTATTTTTTACTCAGCTGAGTTGCCCGCAAAAGTGATTTGAAATTTGGACCAAGGATTTGACAATCCCGCATTTTTATGTTCAGGTTCTGAATTTACAGTATTGACTGTTGCACTAACAAATAAATAAATTAAAAAAGATAGAAATAGATTAATTTTATTTAAATAATTGTGAATCCTTGTTGGTACTCTGGCTTTTTAAGCCACAAATTGGACTTTTCAGGTCATCATCTGATCCTTATTATTTCAGTGCCACTATAGCCACACGACATGACCACCAATGATTATATGTATTGCTTACTAATTAGTACTTAGGACGCAGGTCAAGCATATCAAATATATTTATCAAATCATATTATGAGGGAAAGGTAATTTGAGTTCTAAACAATCACTTGTTTAGAATATAAGTGGAGTGGGCTGCATGATGCAGATAAATTCAATTCTTGTTGTTTTTATATGTAATAAATGACCCTGTACTTGACAAGCTAGTAAATAAAAACATTTTAACTTGTTTTTATTATTTGATGTGGTTGCAACTATAACTAATGTCTTGTAATATATTTAGACATATTAATATTATAATTTACCTACTAAAATTTAAAATAAAATTAAAATATTAAAAGTAAAATTATAATTATTAATTTTAAAATTTATCTATTAAAGTTTAAATATTAAAAATTTAAATACTTTTATTTAATTGTGATATATTCAATATTGAAATATTATATATTAAAAAATTTAATATTGAAATATGTATTATTAAAATTTTAATATTAACTTTTAGATACTAAAATTTTAATATTACATATTTCAATATTAAAATTTTACTATTAAAATATAAAAATTAAAAAAAATTAAGTTGCAAGTGTTGTAACATCTTTGATTACTCCCTCTCGGGGAATGAATGCCCCTAGTAAATCACCAAGCAGCTCACCAAATGGTTCACTGCCCAGTCAATAAGCTGGTGGCACCACTATCAGTTAACCATCTATGACAGGGATCACTCAATCCAGGTCCTAAATGGAACACAACTTGATTAAGCCTTGTGACTCAAGAGGAACATTACTCAGATAAGCCCCATAATCTCCATGACGTACATGGACAACATGTGGCTTACCATGATACTATATGTTAACCTATATTCATATTCAATAAAGTATCATTCTCTTCTTAATATTCCCCTTTATTTTGTTTATTATACTTCCCAGAAGTATAAACTTAACAGTGGTAGCACAGGTAGGTTATCCATACCTACCCAACTCAAAGGAAAAATTCCTCCCAAGAAAAGAACCCAAACAATGTCACTCCCTAACAGGTGGAGAGATTATGAAGTAGGACAAGATGTCCCCCCAGGCCTTGTCATCTACAATAATCTCCTTTTACCCATTGACCAGTACAACACTCTCAAAACCTGCAGACTGTTCCCTACCACATCAACCACAACAGCGCCTACGCAACCTGAGATACCCAATATTGTGTTTCAACACTTACATACTGCTGAGATTGGCGCCTTTGCAGGACTACGCCGTGAGAACGCTTCTCTTTGGATCAACAGCACCAAGAGCAAGTTCAAACAAGTGGAGTACCCCCAAAGACTCTGGGTCAGCAAAATTGCCCTCCGCGTCACAGGGACTACTTCACGTTTTGTTACCAAATGGCTAGCCCAACATCCTGACCAGAAGGAAAATTGGGAAGTGTTCAAGGCTGCATTCCTCAAAAAGTTCTCTATGAAGGACTCAGACGTGGTGATTATGACCAAACTTCAAACCTTTAAAATGACAGGAATCATCAAAGAATACATCACAGCATATGAAGGACTATGTGACTGTGCGCCCAACACCATCAACTTTGATGAACCTGGACCACGCCTGGACTTCTACAATGGCCTTCTCACACACATTAGATGTCAGTTTGACATGACCTGCTGCAAGAACCTCAAGGATGTATTCCTAGAAGGAAAACGCGCAGCTCAGAAGTCTGATGATCTACACACCACCAACAAGTGCAAGGAAAACCCTGCAGCTAAGAGAGAACCTTGCCCCAATAAGCAAAACAACCGAGCTAACAGTACCCATCCTCAAAACGGGAATCACACTGCACAAGCCAACCAGGCCAGCACCAAAGATACCAACAAGGAGGGAAAAGCTCAGGGGAGTGCTTAGGCAAGCCGCTCTCCCCCTCTTCACAAGACTTGTACAGAGAACAGGATGTGGACTCAATCACCATGATCCAGGTTCCCTCCAGCAAACCTCTACTGTTTGCTGCCCAATCTGGAAATAAACTCCCTACCTATCCTTTCCGTTTTTGCAGATACCAGGGCACAGCACTATTCAACACTGGAGCCAATCAATCACTCATTAACAAGAGTTTTGCAGACCTCATTAAGTTTCCTACCATTCAAAGTAGCATCAAGAAAGTCATCATGGCGGACAACCGCAGCACACCAGTTACCCACAAGACAAAACCTTTCCGCGCCCAAATTGGAGACGTCCAAACAACAATTAACGGCCCCATCATTCCAATCCCTAAATACAATATCATACTTGGATTAGATTGGATGCAAAAGACAAAGCCTCACATCAACTGGGACAGTGCCACCCTCACTATCCAGCAAGGAGAAGTCCACCATCACGTGTACCTGACACATCTTGACACCCTCATGAGGGACCACATATTTGTAAAGATCATGGAAAAAGAGAAAAAAAACAAACATCAGCAAAATCAATTGAAGCACATGTTCATATGAAGTCATCCACTTCAAAAACACAGAAACTCAGCACAAACAAAACCCAATTAGGGACCAACTAGTCAATAAATTTCCCTCCATATTCCAAGAAACACTACCCAGGTTGCCCCCTGATTGGGGTATACAACATGAGATTGACATAAAAGGTAGTGTGCCTAAAGCACAACCCATCTACTGCCTCACACCACAAGAAGATGATGCCCTAAAAGCTTACCTTGACAAAGCACTTAAGAAAGGCCTCATCAGATCCTTGAAATCACCCTTTGGTGCCGCTGTCTTCTTTGTGGTGAAGAAAGATGGAGGCCTCTGCCTGGTCACAGACTACAGGTCCCTCAAAAAGGTCACAATAAAGAACAATTATCCCCTTCCCCTAATTGATGACCTTGTTGATGCCCTGGGGGGTCCCAAATCTTCACAAAAATTGATTTGACAGCAGGATATCACCAAATTTGCGTGAAACCTGAAGACATTCCAAAGACCGCATTTCAAACTAAATACAGATCCTTTGAATGTGTTGTCCTCAATTTTGGCATGACAAACGCTCCCAGTACCTTTATAACCTTCATGAATGAAGTATTCAAGGAACACATTGGGAAAAGAGCAATCATCTACCTGGACAACATCATCATTTACAGTCCCAACCTGCAACAACACTGGGAAGACGTCTGTGAAGTCCTCTGTACCCTGCAGGAAAACCAACTAGTTGCCAAACTGTCCAAATGCAAGTTCTTCTCAACTGAACTTCCATTCCTTGGCCATATCATCAGCAAGGACAGTATCAAGTCAGATCCAGACAAAATATGCGCTATAACAGAGATGCCAGCCCCAAGGAACAAGAGCAAACTGCACTTTCTCTGGAATGGTAGCCTATGTACGCAGGTTCATCCCTGACTGGGGTGCTCTGACAGTCCCCTTATCAGCCATCACAGGGAAAACAACCAAATTTGTCTGGACACCTTTACAAGATCAACATTTCTGCCAACTGAAAGAGTGCATGGCTGCTGCCCCCATTCTGAAATACCCAAACTGTGAGGGTATCTATGAGCTAGAAACCAATGCCTCTGATTATGCCATAGGAGGAGTTCTCTGTATCCAAACGGCCCAAAAGAACTTCCTCTCCGTGGCATATGAATCAAGGAAGCTATTGGACGGCAAAAAAAAATACCCTATACACAATAAGGAATTGGTTGTCATCATACACTGCCTCATGAAATGACAATGCTATCTGGAAGGAGCCCAGACATTCAAAGTACTCACTGACCACAAGTTGTTGATATTCTTTAAAACACAACAACACCTGTCAAGAAGACAAGCTGAATGGATGAGTCTCATACAGAGATACCCCATACAAATTGAATACAAGCCAGGCAGAGAAATGCTTACTGCAGACATCCTATCAAGGCTATACAATAAACACATCCTTTGCACTGATGGCGACCCCAACTGGCCCATGTTAATCATAGGGAATCTCTAGGAAGGGTTCCCACCTGGCACAACAATGGACATCCAAGAGAAAGTCCTCAATAACAAATATCTGTTCAAAAACGTATATATGGTACCCTTCACCAAATCCTTCCAAATGGTGACACCGTACCCTACGTCCTGTCAAAACAAAAGATTGACACAATCCTCCGTTATCACGGAGACTTGGGACACACCCATAGCAGAAACTTGCATGAATATCTCAAGACTTGCTACTGGTGGCTTGACATGTTAGATAATATCAGAGTGGTACTGGAACAATGCAAGGTCTGTGAGAAGTACACATGAACCAAAGCTTCACCCAAGTCAGTAGTACCTGTATCCATCACACAACCCTTTAATGTATGTTTGTTGGATATTGTGAGACCTATGCCTGGTGAAAGAAAAGGCAAGAAGTACATTATCACAGCCATCAACTATGCAACCAGATGGCCTGTAGCACAAGCCACAAAAGAGCACAAAGGCAATGACGTGAGACAATTCATTGGCAAGGAGATCATAGCAAAGTTTGGGAAACCTGACCTCCTGATCACAGATGGAGGCACTGAACTTAAAGCTATTTACACCAACATCTATCTTGCCAAAAATGGAATAAAACACGTCACAGCCAGCCCATATCACCCACAACTAAATAGATGTGTAGAACAACTAAACAGCTCTCTAGTGGAAGCCCTCAGTAAGTTATCTGTCAATAATCCAAAAGCCTGGGTTGACATTCTACCAACCGCCCTTATGGTCTGCAGAACACAAGTTAACCGCAATACAGTCAAAAGCCTTTATGAATTTGTCTATGGTCAGAAACCGTCACTTGTCAGTACAACCACAGGACCACAACTGCCACTTCCAAAGAAGATACCAGACATCAATGATCCAAAAGTACTACAAGCTAGAAAGGACCAAGAGGCAATGGAAAAACAAAGAGTTCAGCAGGAAGCAATCCCATTGCAACAAGAAAGGTTCCAAGTCAGAGACAAGATCTGGGTCATCAATCACAACCAACACAAACTAGACCCAGGACTATGTGTACCAGGCATTGTCATGGAAATTAAGCCCAATAACACCTACCCCATCAAATGAATTGGAACTCAGACTGAACTGAAACGTATGCATCACAACCAACTCTGTTTGTGTAAGGCAAGAGCAGCCCAAAAAAATTCAAGGCTCCCTGTACCCAACACCAAACTGGACCAATATCAAGCCCGCATACCAGATACTCTCAAGAAAATCCCCAAGGCTCCGCCTTCCAGCACCCCAGGGGGAGATGTTGCAACATCTTCAATTACTCCCTCTTGGGGAATTAACGCCCCAAGTAAATCACTGAGCAACTCACCAAATGGTTCACTGTCCAGTCAATAAGCTGGTGGCACCATTATCAGTTAACCATCTATGACAGGGATCACTCAATCCAGGTCCTAAATGGAACACAACTTGATTAAGCCTCGTGACTCAAGAGAAACATTACTCAGATAAGCCCCATAATCTCCATGATGTACATGACAACATGTGGCTTGTCATGATACTATATAATACCCTATATTCATATCTAATAAATTATCATTCTCTTCTTAATCTCCCCCTTTATTTTTTATTATACTTCCCAGAAGTATAAACTTGACACAAGGGAAAATATTTATTGAGGGGATGCTAATTGCAAACAGGAATGTGATTATTCTGGAGAATTATACCCCAAAATTAAATTTTTGGCTAGAGCGTCCAATTGGATCCACGTACTCTTCTGTACGTGGTGGACAACCCAGGATGCAATTGCTAGAGGGGTGGTTCCCTGTACTCTGGTGGTTGTTGACCGTTTGATAAAAGGAAGCCAGGTGAGTGAATCAATTAATAGGTTTTTTTCAGGGGGCACGTAGTACCCATACAATGTTACCAATGCAAAGGAGTCATACAGGACGTGCTTGACTGTCCTATACCCCTGTGGTGTCTTCTGGCATTTGAGTGCTAAGCGGCATATGTCTATTTGAATAGGTACATCCTCCAACTTTTTGACATAGGTTTTTAATATGCAGTGGTGGAGGATTCCCAGGTATACCACGACATGAATTCTTTGCAAGGTGTATTTTTCTGAGAACATGCACAGTTTTTTGATTACTTGAACTAATCTATTAATATAGGAAGTTTGATTGAATTTGAAGAGGGTTCTGGGGGGCTCCTGACTTTTATCAGCCCCCCATGCCTCTGCAAACAAAATAAAGGTTTAAATGTGTTCACAAGGACTGCATCTGTCAGGAAGCCAGTTGTAGGTAGAGGCCTTGGGCGGCTTGGGGTGAGGTACAGCCAAGCCAGCGGGTAGGGCCCACCATAGAATGGGTGCTAACTTGATAATATAAGATACAGATTGCCCGAGTAAGGACCAAGGTCCGGAGTTGGGGACCATGGAATCTACCAATCCTGTCAAAGTAATGTAGAGTACTCCAAACAGTTGTGTAGAGGTGGTCTTGGTTGCAGCAGTGGGTTCCAATGGGTGGTCTGGTTGTGGTGTTAAAGGAGGAGTCATAGGAACAAGGTAGGCAGGCAGGTAATTGTACTTGTCTTTGAACAGTAAGGGCGGGATCTTGACCCTCTTTCCTTTGCGTCCTATGTACTTGGTACTTCTAGTCCTTGCCAAAGGGTTGGCAATGAGGATGGTTTCCAAGTTGTACTCTGAATAGGCCAGGTTGGGGGGTATTCAGTAAAATTTGCAGGTCCAAAGGGGGCTCCCGGGAGACAGTATAATGCCTAGGACAATTTGGCAGGTTGGTCTTGGGGGAGGACGGCGGCCTGGTGGTCTACTTGACTGGGATTAAGGTAGAAGATCACTAAGACTAGATAGGGTAAGATTTGTTAGAACCAAAGGTTCATAAAACTTTATTATCAAAAATGACAATAGGGGTTTTGCCGTACTGCCAGGGTTTTTATACCCTGGGACTTTGCTTCTTTGATTTTTGCAGGGTTCAGGTTTGCAGACAAGGCACTGGCAGGGCGTGGGTCTTGGCTTGGGGTCTTGAGGGCGGCAGATCCAGGTGGTGCTTGTTCTGGAAAATCAGAAAGGTGACGTTTTCTTTTGCCACCACTGTTCACTATGTCACCTGAGTAGACCAATTGCACTACCCCTTCTGGGCGGGAGACTGGCAGTTGCTGGTGGCCATTGGCAAGGTTAAAAATAGGTTTTGTCTTAACCTCCTTAAGGCAAGTTGCAACCTCTGCATAGGTTTGGGTCTTTGGTGGCCCAAGGTTGGCATCAATCTGATGACTATTTGGGGAATTGTCTCTGGGGGGCTGGCGGGTCTTGGAGTAACTCGTTAACTCGGGTTTGCAATTTAACAAGCAGGCGGTCCCCTGTCCACTTTGTGTGACTCAAGTGATCTTTGGAGGGTCCTCTGTAGTAGTCTGGCGGAACGCAGGGTAATTTACCAATTTGAGCCCGTCTTTTAACGGATTGGCGGGTCCTGGACTGGTCTCCTGGGAACCGGGGTTTAACTCTTGGGTTTTCAATACAAGTATTGAAATGTCATTCATGACATCATCCCCTTCCTTCCCTGGGGTCCCTTCTTTCCTGGCCTTCTTCTCAAGGTATTGTTGGATTGCTAGTTGGGCATTGGGTAGGTTGCTTAATGGTTACCAGGTGCTTTCCTTGGGTGGGTATCCCTTCCACTTGACGTAGTACTGGAGGGTTTTATAGTGGGTACGGTCTCCATGAACATATTTGACTTTGTATCCTTCAGAGTGTACTACTTAGATGGGAGGGGGTTCAGTCTTGAGTTTCTGGTGGGGGAGTGAGTTCCCCTCTTTCTTGAATAGAAGTGCGCGGTGGAAGATGTTATGTATTTTCCACAAGGGGGGTAATTCTAGTTCAAATGCTACTTCACCCACTAGTTTGGTGATCTTGTAGGGGCCGCTTCTTCTGTGGGCTAACTTCCAACAGGGAACAGTCAGAGGCACGTTACAAGAGTCCAGATAGACTTTGTCCCCTACCTTCAATGGTTTCCCAGGAATTCTCTTTTTGTTGGCAAAAGCCTTATAAGTCTGGACAGCGTGGGTCAGATTCTTCAAACAGGTTTGTTGGGTGTCATGTATCTGTTCAATCCAGGTTTGTCCTGACGGGCTTATTTCATTACTGCCAATGCTGGGATCCCAGGATGGGTCAAATCCATAATTGGCCTTGAAGGGGGACATTCCTGTGGAGGCGTGGTCTTTACTGTTGTAGGCATACTGAGCCATGGGTAGCATCTTGGCCCAGTTATCCTGGTTGGCGTTGGCATAGCATTGTAGGTATTGTTCAAGTATTTGGTTCACACGTTCAGTCTGGCCATTGGTCTGTGAGTGGTAGGAGGTTGATACGCAGTGCTTTACCCCCAAGTCCTTCATCACCTGAGTCCAGTATTTGGAGGTAAATTGTGGTCCTCTATCAGTGATGATTTCCAATGGAGTGCCGTGTTGAGTCAGGATGCGGTTGTGGAAATGTCTAGCTGTCTCCGCGGCAGTGCAGTGAGTGGTGGTAGGGACAAAGTAGGATATCTTAGTAAACCTATCTACCATGACCAGGATGGCGTTAAACGCATTAGAGGGAGGCAGCTCTACAATATAGTCCATTGAAACAGACTGCCAGGGCCCCGTGGATATGTCTAGCGGCCTCAGCAGGCCTTCAGGTTTGGATCTACTGGTTTTGGTTCTTCCACATGTCTCACAGCCTTTGATGTAGGTGGCCACATCTTTGTCCAGTCGGGGCCAAGCGTAATTCTTCTTGATTCCTCAGAGTGTCTTGAGTCTGCCAGGGTGGCTGGCCATCTCTGAGTCATGATAGTCAATGAGTACTTTGGTCCTTGTTTCACCTTCTGGTACATAGATCTGGTTGTGTAATAGCAGGGTGGATCCTTTCAGCGAGAATCTTTTCTTGTGGTGGCGGCTCTCTGGGTCTGAGGTCAAGTCAGCAACAAGGTCTGCTGAGTATTTGTCTTGTTTCTGCGCCTCAATTGTGTCAGGTTTGCAGGCCATGATTTTCATGTACATCAGTTGGATGCCTAGGCTGGCCAGGTTGAGGAGTACATGTGTGTTGTGGTCCTTAGTTTCTGTAGAGGAAGGAGTCAGATTGGCTCTTCTACTCAGGGCGTCAGGTACCACGTTCACCTTCCCAGGCTTGTAGTCAATGGTCAAGATATAGTCAGCCAGTTCCAAGGCCCATCTGGCCTGTCTCTGGTTTAGCTGTCTGGGTTTAAAGAAGTAAACCAAGTTCTTGTGGTCAGTTAAGACTTTTACTGGAAATTTGGCACCACATAGGTACCGGCGCCAATGTTTCAGGGTCTTCATTATTGCAAGCATCTCCTTGTTGTAGATTGGGTAGTTTCCTTCAGCAGGCAGCATCTTCTTGGAGTAATATGCTACAGGATGTAGCATACCATTCCCTTCTTCCTGAAGAAGGACCCCACCCACTGCAAATTTGGACGCGTTGGTTTCCAGCACAAATGGCTTGGATGGGTCAGGCATAGCCAGGACGGGAGCAGAGGTGAAAGCAAGCTTCAGGGCCTCAAATGCTGATATGCACTTGTCAGTCCAAGTAAAGGTAACCTTGTCAGAGCAAAGGCGGGTCAGGGGCAAGGTAATCAGAGAAAAAATTTGGATGAAATCCCTGCAATAATTTGCCAGGCCCAAAAAACTTCTCACATCTTTCCTGCATTTGGGCACTGGCCAAGATGTTACTGCTTCTATTTTGTCCTGTGCCATGGCAAACCTGCCAGTCTTCACAACATATCCAAGGAATTCAACTTTAGACTGGAAGAATTCACACTTTTTAAGCTTAGCATGTAAGTTTGCTTGGGAGAGTTTTTCTAGTATAAGGTCCAGGTGGTGTAGGTGTTCCTTGTGGGTCTTGCTGTAGATGAGGATGTTGTCAAGGTAGGCCACGCAGAACTGGTCAAGGTATTCACCCAATACTGTGTTTATCATGCGCTGGAAGGTGCTGGGGGAGTTGCATAGTCCAAATGGCATCACCAGGTATTTGTAGAGTCCATACCTGGTCTTAAACGCCGTTTTGTATTTGTTGCCCTCTTTGATTTGGATTTGGTTGAATGCATCTCTTAGGTCAATTTTCAAGTACACCTGAGCTCCAGTTAGTACGTTGCAAAGGTCATTGGCGTTGGGGATGGGATAGCAGTTCTTCACAGTGATATCATTCAGCTTCTGGTAGTTTACGCAGGGACGCATTCCACCGTCTTTCTTCCCTACAAACAGCATTAGTGACAAGCACAGGGCCTTCAATACTTGGATGAAACCCTTTTTTGTCATATCCTCCAGGTAAGCTTTCAAGGCCACCTGTTCTCAGTGGTTGCAACTATAGATGGGGCTGTGGTGTGGTTGGGTACCTGGTAGTAGGTCTATAGTGTGGTTGTATATTGAGTGGCTGGGTAGTTTTGTGGCTTCTTCTTTGCTAAATACATGGTTCCACTTTTGCAGGGGAATAGGCAGTGTCCTGACGCTGGATTCCATCTTTATGGTTAAGAGTCTGTTGGTCGGGGTTCTGCTGGGGCTCATACGGAACGGAACGGTATCACAAGATTCAGGTTGTCCTAAGGTGGCGGTCTGCTCACAATAATTTAGAATCAGACCATGTCTGTTGGACCATGAGTCCCCCAGTACTAGAGAATGGGGCAATCCTTGTAAGAGGATCAAGGGAGTTGGGTATATGTTCTGTCCAATTGTCAAGGGAAGTTCCTGTTTGCACTTGTAGCCAGTGTCCAGGGAACTGTTTCCCATGGTTACTTGTAGGCTGCGCTCCAAAGCAGTTAGTCCTAGTTCCTTT
Organism: Entomophthora muscae; assembly: GCA_014839935.2. Lineage (NCBI taxonomy): Eukaryota > Fungi > Entomophthoromycota > Entomophthoromycetes > Entomophthorales > Entomophthoraceae > Entomophthora > Entomophthora muscae. Next base: position 9,127 of record QTSX02006535.1, on the reverse strand, counting down.
GCCAGGTTGGCGTCAATGAAGCTTTCATTGGCTCCTGTGTCAATAAAGGCCTCTATCTGACGCATGATTCCCATACAGTCTAGGGTCACTTGGATGAATTTATAAGATTGCGCAGAGGTGTTTATTTGCGCCAAGGATACAGAAGGTGTATTCTTCTTAGGGCATGCTCTGGTTAGATGCCCGGCCTTGTGGCAGTAGAAACATAATCCATCTTGATAGTGGCGTTGTAACTCATCAGGGGACATTCCAGGTTGATTGGGTTTTATGGCTCTGCTGGCTTGGGTAGGGTTCACGTTCTGTCCTTATTGGTTTAGACTCAGGCCTTTTCATAGGGGCAGTAATTCCTCTAGGCTCAATGTAGGCGGGTGGTGCTTCAACAGGTCTTTCATGGCTGCATTGACTCCCTTTTGGAAGATAATGGCAGATAATTCATCTTCAAGTTGGGTGCGCGTTTTCAGTTTAAGGAACTTGTCAATATAGGCTTGGATAGGGCAGTTTGCTTGTCAGATCTCTAACATAGAGTTCAGCGCGTAGTATCTGGTGTCTTGGTCATTGCCAGTGCTCATGAGTTCAGCTTCAAATTTCAAATAGTCAAGGCAAAATTCAACATCTTCAGCACTGGCCTTCCCAAACCAATCCAGTGCGTCTCCTGATAGCATGGCAACCACCCCCAAGACTTTTGCAGTGTCACTGGTGTAGGCATTGGTGTTGGTTTGGAAGTGGAGGCGGAGGACTGGCATGGCTTGGCGGGCTTCTTCTAAGGTGAGTTTACCCATCTGGGGCATATCCACCTTGGTTGTGGTCTGGTTCACTATCACATTTTGCACTTGTGATGTGGCCAGGTTCTGGGGTTCAGCACTAGGTGCAGGGTCTTTCAATTCTTTGGCAGGTTGGTCCTTCATCCATGGGAGTATCAGGGAGGTAAGTGCCTTATGGGTGTAATAAGTGATTATCACAAAAAAGAGCATACAAGTTGCCCCAAGTGTTAATAACATCTTGGGGCCCAGGTTACTGTGTTTTTAAAAGATTGTCATAATGTCAGGAAGCCAGTTGTAGGTAGAGGCCTTGGGCAGCTCAGAGTGAGGTACGGCCAAGCCGGCAGGTAGGGCCCACCATAGAATGGGTGCTAACTTGATAATATAATATACAGATTGCCCGAGTAAGGACCAAGGTCTGGAGTTGGGGACCATGGAATCTACCAATCCTGTCAAAGTAATGTAGAGTACTCCAAACAGTTGTGTAGAGGTGGTCTTGGTTGCAGCAGTGGGTTCCAACGGGCGGTCTGGTTGTGGTGTTAAAGGAGGAGTCATAGGAACAAAGTAGGCAGGCAGGTAATTGTACTTGTCTTTGAACAGTAAGGGCGGGATCTTGACCCTCTTTTCTTTGCGTCCTATGTACTTGGTACTTCTAGTCCTTGCCAAAGGGTCAGCAATGAGGATGGTTTCCAAGTCATACTCTGAATAGGCCGGGTTGGGGGGTATTCAGTAAAATGCACAGGTCCAAAGGGGGCTCCTGGGGGACAGTATAATGCCTGGGACAATTTGGCAGGTTGGTCTTGGGGGAAGGCGGAGGCCTGGTGGTCTACTTGACTGGAATTAAGGTGGAAGATCACTAAGACTAGATAGGGTAAGATTTGTTCAAACCAAAGGTTCATAAAACTTTATTATCAAAAATGACAATAGGGGTTTTGCCGTACTGCCAGGGTTTTTATACCCTGGGACTTCGCTTCTTTGATTTTTGCAGGGTTCAGGTTTGCAGACAAGGCACTGGCGGGGCGTGGGTCTTGGCTTGGGGTCTCAAGGGCGGCAGATCCAGGTGGTGCTTGTTCTGGAAAATCAGAAAGGTGACGCTTTCTTTTGCCACCACTGTTCACTATGTCACCTGAGTAGACCAATTGCACTACCCCTTCTGGGCAGGAGACTGGCAGTTGCTGGTGGCCATTGGCAAGGTTAAAAATAGGTTTTGTCTTAACCTCCTTAAGGCAAGTTGCAACCTCTGCATAGGTTTGGGTCTTTGGTGGCCCAAGGTTGGCATCAATCTGATGACTATTTGGGGAATTGTCTCTGGGGGGCTGGAGGGTCTCTGAGTAACTTGTTAACTCGGGTTTGCAATTTAACAAGCGGGCGGTCCTCTGTCCACTTTGTATGACTTGAGTGATCTTTGGAGGGTCCTCTGTAGTAGTCTGGCGGAATGTGGGGTAATTTACCAATTTGAGCCCGTCTTTTAACGGATTGACGGGTCCTGGACTGGTTGCCTGGGAACCAGGGTTTAACTCTTGGGTTTTCAATACAAGTATTGAAATGTCATTCATGACAGCATCCCCAACTTTATTTGACAATGCCTTGAATACTTAATTAAAATTTTCAGTTTTTAGATATTCAGTTCCTATTTGAAAGTTGGTTTTTATTAAGTTTTTTTCATATTTGTTGATGTTTGCAAATGGTAATTGTTGAATGCTTTCATAGATATATTCATCAAAGTTTATTTTGATATCCTCAAAAATTTCATTCATCTCTTTGAAGTTGAAATTTGATCCTATTTTGTATGCTTCCCTTAACCACGGTAAGCACCCTGTGGGTGGTAAATATTCCCTATCTTTAGCTTCATATTTAAATTTCATTCATATTCTGTTGAATTATTTTATTTATTTGGTTTTTATTTATTTGTTTTACAGGGAATACCAGTGACTGTTATCCCCCGTAGAACCAACTTGGCATAAAAGCTGCCACTTTTGCAACCTTGTCCCCATTCCTGGTGATGACTAAAATAAAAATAAATAAAACATAAAAAGACTTTCTAATTGTTTCCTCTGTGGCCCCCTCAGCCACAGGCACCACCTCAGCAAACTTCATGAGTGTTGGCTGCTCTTCATTTATTTTTCTGGGCTTGATTTTCCTTATCTTTCTTGCAACTTGTGCTTCCTCTTGATTTTCATTTGATAAAGTTTCTGTATTTCTTGAAGCGCTCTTGCTTCTTGCTTGTGTTTTGTTTTCATCTGTTTCCATTTGGTCAGTTTCCTCTTCATTTGTGTTCATTTCCTTTGAGCTTTCATTTCCTTCAATTAATTTGATTTTTGAGTATTCTTTCTATTGGTTTTTGCAAATTCCCACAATTTGTAACTTTCACTTTTGAAATATAACTGCTTGAATATTTCCTTTTGAAGATTTAGAATTATTTCCTTGTGTTCTTTGTTGACTATTGTTACCAGGGTATTTTTTTGCAATTTCATTTTGCTGGACCAAGGCTCTTCCCTCATTTCCCAGTTGATTTACCACAATTTCCCTGATGTTGTATTCAAGCTCAATAACCTTTTGGAGGGCTGACTCTAATCCATTGATAAGTGTGTACATATTTGACATTTTGTTTGAATTCCATCAAAAAAACTGTTTTTTATAGTACTACCTTCAACGCATACATATTTTTCATCATTATTAATAAATTAAAGACAATAAACGTAAATATTGCATTAGAATATTGCAATTAGACGTCAACTCTTGATATTTTTATATTATGTGCATAACTCAATGCATTTTGTTTAATAAAATCCATGGTAAACTTGGCCTTTTCCATTATAATTTAATGAAATGGACTGTGTTTATATTAGAGAGCCATTAACACTTAGTACAAATATTGATACATAGTGCATTTTACAGCCTGTATATTTACCTATTGATAATGGTTCTGGAAAATTTTTAGTTGGATTTTGCGAGGTAATAACAATGTAATATGTTAATAAATTACTGGTTATTGTCATTAATTGACTGATTTTCTTTGCTGTGGTGATTGTGCATTTTCTGATATTTATGCACTAGTATCCAATTGGTTAGTTTCACATCTAATTGCACAGGCAATAGGAAATCAAGCCGCAATTCCCAGACCAGATGTGGTTGGGGTGGCGGCTTGATTTCCTATTGCCTGTGCAATTAGATGTGAAACTAACCAATTGGATACTAGTGCATAAATATCAGAAAATGCACAATCACCACAGCAAAGAAAATCAGACAATTAATGACAATAACCAGTAATTTATTAACATATTACATTATTATTACCTTGCAAAATCCAACTAAAAATTTTCCAGAACCATTATCAATAGGTAAATATACAGGCTGTAAAATGCACTATGTATCAATATTTGTACTAAGCGTTGATGGCTCTCTAATATAAACACAATCTGTTTTAATAAATTACAATGAAAAAGGCCAAGTTTTCAATGAATTTTATTAATCAAAATGCATTGAGTTATGCACATAATATCAAAATATCAAGAGTTGACGTCTAATTGCTATATTCTAATGCAATATTTACATTTATGGTCTTTGACTTATTAATAATGATGAAAAATATGTATGCTCATAATTTTAAGCTATTTGTAAAATTTATAACATTGTATTAATTATGGGAAATGTTGATAATGTAAAAATAAAATATTATTAATTATAAATTGAAAAAGAGATATTATTTTTAATAGTTGTCACAAAGAAAAAAATTATTTACTAATCAAAGGACGGGAAGGGGAGGGAATGGGCGGAATGAACATTGTCCTCATCTGTGCCTGTGAAAGGGACAGCATCAGAGATATTTGGGGGGATTGGTAGTGTCAAAAAAGCAGGCTCAACCCGCCAGCAAGGTTCCAAACAAGCAGGTTTGTGACCTGCAATCCAATTACCTGGCCACTCAAAGCCAGACTAGGAAGTCAACTCAAATTACCAAATCCAACAACATGAACAGATGATGATCCCTTATGGTGGATACCTCGTTTTGGCGCTTGACTCATTACCAGGATCAAGCCACCCCCTTCATCATCCAGCTGTGTGATCAACACAATCATGTTCCTGTTATCCTTGGTTCACATTGACTGTATAATCCCTAACTCTTAATAAAGATTATTATCTAGCTTCTAAATATTTTCCCCTTGTAACTCTGCTAAAACAGCACAGTTACAACAGTAGTGGCTTGAGAGTCAGGGTTGGAAGGCAGGTGGCTTGATGGGGGGTTGGGGAGGCAGGGTTTGTTGACTGGGAAGGGGCAGCAAGAGTGGTTTGCTTCAATTGCTTGAATTCTTCTTCTGTCACATATGCAGGCTTGACAAAACAGATGGATGGGTGAGGGGGAAGGCAAGAGTCCTTTCTGGACTTATCACTATCACTTGCATAGAAGATGATGAGATCAAATAAGTCCTAGACAGACACAGAAGTGAAAAGCTCATAACCCTTATCAATTTGGGTGCATAGTGTCAAAACCACAGGCTTAACCCGCCAGCAAGGTTCAAACCAAGCGGGTTTGTGACCTGCAATCCAATTACCCGGTCACTTGAAGCCAGACTAGGAAGTCAACTCAAATTACCAAATCCATCAACACAAACAGATGATGATCCTTCACAGTGGATACCTCAATTTGGCGCTTGATTCATTAACAGGATCAAGCCACCCCCTCTTCCATCCAGCCGTGTGATCACCAATCATGTTCCTGCTATCCATTGATTCACAATAGCTATATAATCACTATCTCACAATAAAGATTATTATCTATCTTCTAAATATTTTTCCCTGTGTAACTCTGCTAAAACAGCACATTTACAACAATAGTTTGTTGTAGGTGGCAGGCTTTAAGCACATGAGGGTGGAACCAAAATTGTAGAGACATACATCTGCAAGATTTATGTTGGCTTGGTTGATGGGGTAGGACCAACAGGTATGTCCTGCAGCCCTGATTTCTTAGGTTACCCATTCCCGCTGCTCCATCTCAGCACTTATTACAACTGTGTGCACAGTGTTTTGTGTGGCCCACTCCTCCAGCATGGCCTTGTGCTCCATCTGGTAGGCATACCCATCTGTGGTGTTTGATATTGCCGAGTAATAATTGACGCCCAATGGAAAAACTGCCAATAAAACCCCAAAAAAACAATACAAGATTGGGCTGTGCTTGTACACATCAGACTGGATATGCTTCTTTCCATAGTCTTGGATACTTGTAGAAATATTAGTGTATGATAGGAAGATGACGTCATTATGGGCCCTAATTGCCCTCCCTTTAATAAAATTTATGATGATCAAATTGTATGGGTCAGTATCCACCAAACTGGGGCCACCTAGAACCTGATTGGACAAGATTCTAGCAGCAACCACAACTCTGTGCATCCACAAATTCACCATTCTTTTGTTGATGAAGATGCTGTGGAGTCCCAGCTGAAGACGTACCTGGACCAGGGGCATCTGCAAGTCATGTTTTATAATGGCCATCATAAGGGGATGGGCTGTGTCACCTTCAGTTGAAGTACAGGCACCAGTTAAGGTCTTCTTTGTAGGGGGGCACAGTTGGTGTGGGCTTACAGGGTTGCAGCCACAGTGGACTTTGTAAAACCCATTGCAGCCGCAATTTCCCCAATGAACATAAGCATCTCTCGCTTTTCAACCATTTCCAGAACAATCTCTGGAGTGATTAATTTTCTTTTGCACCTTGCAGGCTGATTGGCTGGAGGCGGGGTGTGTCTGTCTTGAGAACCAGACAGTGCCATCTGATTGGCTGTTTCTGGATTCTGGCTTCCATTGGTGGCCCCATGGCTCACTTGGTCAATTCTGGATGCTAGTGTTGCTTTATGATTTGGGTTAGCAGCTGCCTGTGCATGATGGGCAAACAGGGCCATGCTTGAGGACACAGGAGAAAGAATACACTCCTGGGTGATGCTTGCAGAGGGGCCTGTGGGTTGGGAGTGGCAATAGAGGGAGGCTTCACTATTAGAAGACCCAGTGTAGCCCTGCATGATTTTGTCAAGCCCAGGGAACAGCTTGTTGACTTGGTTGGTGTTAGAAGAAGACATAATAAAAATTTTATTATAATTTTAAACTCAAGAAGAGGAATGTATATTTTAGTCAATTTTATTGTTATATATGGTAAGTCAGTGATCATTACAATATAAATTTTGGCTGTCCTAAACTGAAATAGGGTGATTTTTGAAAATGCCTGTGATTTCTATAAGAATCAGCACAAATCCACTCTAGATCCTTTAACATCCTTTTTGAGACACCCATAAATTATATTTATTTCAAATTCACCGTAATTATGATTTGAAACTTGGTTCTTGGATTTGACAATCCCTCAATTTCAGATTTGTTAATTTTTACATGATGTCTATGATTTGTTTGACATACAGGAAATCTCAAATTGTACATAAGAATCCCGCATTTTTGATTCATGTATCCCACATTTGTTTGCTGAGTTTTGTCTTTTGTTAGTTGAGTTATCTGCTCAAGAGATTTGAAATTTGCAATTTAAATAAATCAAAAAAAGTCAAAATAAATGGTTGATTTTATTAAATATTTTATTTTTTCACTCAGCTGAGTTGCCTGCAAAAGTGATTCAAAATTTGGACCAAGGATTTGACAATCCTGCATTTTTATGTTTAGGTTCTGAATTTATAGTACCTTTTTGGATTTCAATTTGACCACTTTTTGATTTCTGCACCCATTAAGAAACTATATGTAAATTTTTAAATAAATTTTTATGAGACAAAATTTTATTTTTAAAAAGAAAGATCTTATAATACTATTTTATATTAAGATTTGAACAAAATAAATTCAAAAATTTGCCTAAAGTTAAAAAATCTTTTTTTAGCTCTTGATTTCTTTTTTTACATATAGAAAAAAATTTAAATTTAAATTTTTTTAATTTTGATGTGTCAAATATTAAATTAAAGATTTTTTTGCACTTCATTTTTTGCACTTTTGATTTTGTCCCTCTATTCAAAGGGGTAAATAAATTCTATTTTAAAAGCCAAATTAAATTAAGGTGTGTTTTAAATTGCATCAATTTGGGCACTTCAAACTTGGTTTTTGATTTTAGCTACTAGTAAAAACATTTTTAAAAAAGTCAAATTTAAGAAAAATATTAAATTTTTTGAGAAAAATTTTCATTGAAAAAAAGTGTGGAGATCAAAAAATCCATCAATTTGGAAATTTTGATCTTCATACCTTGACTTTAGGCACTTGCCCATTAGTAAGAGATACATGAAAATTATTGGTTTCCGTGTTGTGTGGCTATAGTGGCACTGAAATAATAAGGATCAGATGATGACTTGCAAGGTCCAATTTGTGGCTTAAAAAAAGCCAAAGTACCAACAAGGATTCACAATTATTTAAATAAAATTTATCTATTTCTATCTTTTTTAATTTATTTATTTGTTAGTGCAACAGTCAATATAACATTCAGTGCATTATAATAAAAATATATTCCTCATACCTAGTATAATTAATTTTACTTACCTTTTCTACATACTCTTATATGTCTATAATACAATCAAATGTCATGTCATTATATATAAATAATAATTTTTGAGTCCTAATAAAAACAAAATAAATAAAAATAAAAACAAATAAAACCCAGAGCGCCCATTTATCTGATTGGCTCAGAGGCCAGGGCTTTGGGGAGGAAGGATTCTGAGTGCTTGTAAAAAGCCGCCACCACATTGGGTGGCATTGCAAATTGACTGACCTCAAGGATGTTGAAGAGATCCTTGGTGTTCTGGGGGAGGCCTTTATTCACCTTATTTTTGATTCACCCAAAGACCTCCTCAATTGGATTCATAAATGGATCATAGGGCGGAAGGAAGAGGAGTCTCATTGGGCAGTCAGCCAGGCAATGGCTGGCTAAATGGCTATTTTTATCAATGGGCAGGAACTCAGACACAACCAGATCTACTTTGTGGAGCCCAACATTATCCAACACAACAATGTTGGTTGTACTGTGGTAATTGATTCAGAGATACTCCTTGACAGTTTGGAGAAAATCAATAAATGTCCCACTATTATGAGAACTCTTGATTATTTGGTATTGGTCCAACCCGCGAGGGCCCAGAAGCACTATCATCAAATAGGTCTGGGAACAGACAGCTGCACAATGGGCTACACCATCCTTGGACCCCTTCTCAACCCACTCATGCCTAGATCTGATTGAGAAGGAAAACAACAATTTGTTGATGTAGAAGAACTGTATGTTGCCAGTCTTTTTAAGGGCCAGATAAGTCTCAGCATAAATGTGTCAATCTTTGATTGTTTTCTTGCTGTTTCTATTGTGCAGAGAAACTCCAAGGACTTTCCAAGTGAAGCCCAATTTGACCATTGCTTTGTAA